>JAWZYV010011934.1:0-197994 GCA_038373885.1 Cheiracanthium punctorium | reverse complement strand
GAAAACTGTAAGCCTCTAATCGTTAACGACCGCTTTTCGAGATGGTGGAGTTCTTTGTTTCTTAACACTAAATAAAATACATTCAGGTGTTCTAATTCTAGTCCTATGTTCATATTTATTCTATTCATTAAAAAGTATCTCTCCTGTTTTAAAAACCTTTTTAATAAAACATAGCTCTAATAAATACACACAAACTCCGCATATCGTGTACTCTTATACAAAATATATCCAAAGAAAAATACTGAAAAGAAAAATTAATAAATCCCGTTCAAATTTTAACTAAATAGAAATTGTAAAATATTATTTATATACAATTATCATACAAACATGAAACATGCCAATTGAAGAAATTCATTATTGAAGAAATCAATTCACAAAATTATACATCAGCTCACATACATAGATTGTAGGTCTATTCAGCGACGTAGAAAGTAGGGGAGCTGGGGGAGCTGTGGCTGAAATATTTCCCTGAAATATTTTAAACGGGCTCAGTACACCCGTGAGAAATTCTCCCATGTTTATGGTACATTGTTTACCTCAAACCTGATTTCAAAAATATAGTCTACTTTTTCTAGGAAATTCACACAATATACAGCAAAGAGTCAAAAGCCAAGAGCCAAAAGAGCAGCTCTCCATATGTATTCGATACTTGGCTAAATATTTGTTTTTCGCATAGTTGGTAAAAAATAAGAAAAATTACCCAGCCTGGACACTCCGACTTGCCTAACTATACAGTCATATTTTGAAAGATTTATTACACCGCACATTTAAATTCATGTACTAAATAAAGCTCTTTTTTTGCGGGGGGGGGGGGGGGGGGAGAGATAAAGGAGATAAAGGTGATTTAAAACGGGGACTGTTTAAGAGAACTCTTCCCCAGTGGTCTTTAAAAAGGAAGATAATAAACAAGTAGTCTTATGTTTTTCAAGTAGTTTATTCTAGCTATCGCACTTTAAAATAGAATTAATAAAAGAATAACTGTAAATTTAAAAATTACTCTCCATGACAACAATTAAAGACATTATTTAAATAATGGTATCTCTTGTAAAAGTAATATTTTATCACATTATTCACGCAATTTTAATTTTCCTATTAAAATTCTTTAAAACTTTAATGTTTAAAAATTTTTTACTCAGAAAAAACTGAAATTAATTTAAAAAAAAAACTTTTACTTTTTAATATATCTGCTGCAAGTACAAAACATGCGTTCACTATTTCAAGTTTTGTAAAAAAATAAATGCAATAGTTGATTCTTTAATTGACAGGAAAAAAAAATTCAATTGGCTAATTATGAACTTATTGATTCATCATCTATGATTGATTTAAAAAACAATGAAAGAAAAGGAAATTAAAAAAATGTGTGAATCTCGTCTTGTGAGTCGATTGTGTAAAGTCTCAAAATCCTTATTTGTATTACCTCGATCCTTCATTACCTAAGAAATTAATAAAATAAATAAACAGCTCTTCATATATTTTAGCATAATATGTGTTTAAAAAGTAATAATATTTGACACAAACTGGAATTCAAAAAAAGGTAATTTAATGTATTTGTTATCATTGACTACAATGTAGTTGCCAGTAATAATAAGCTTCAGTGGCGTTTTCTCAGGGTGTGCAAGTCGTGTGTTAACGCCCAATCAAAAACAGAAAAAAAAATCCTGCAATTTACTTGACTTTATTGTGAGAATCCTAATGTTTCCCCAGTTTTCCCTCACACCCCCTCCCATCCCCTCCCAGCTCCCAAACATAGAACTAGGAAACAAAGATCTATGCTCCCAAATGACCAGACTACGAGCCTTCCTATGTGGCAGTAAAACATGCTTGTCGAAATAGCAAGTCGTTGGAGACGACTCAGCTATATTCCCACCACTACTAATTGGAGCATGCGCTTTACGTCTTCTACCTCTTGCTTAAGCTAACCAAGGCGTTGAAAGGAAATCCAACGCTTTCAGCTAGATAGCCAGAGGGGGTCAGAAACACCCTCACTTCAGTAACATTACCCTTTGGGCTTCAGGTTTCACCCCCACGCATTTCCTTTCCTTTTCTCAGTTTTCTCCCTGCAAAAAACATTCTTTTTTGAGAATTCGTACTGACCAGTTCTGTATCTCCTCTCCTGCGTTGATTTTCAGCTTTTAAAGATGGCTTCTAATAGTGTTATCCAAACACTATTAAAAAGTTCTTTTTCGTCACTTAGTTATGTTGAGAAAAAGAAAATAATTGAGAATGGTCGACCATGCCCTAATCTCACAATTTCGACGAATGTGAAATGCAAAAGTGGTGTTGGATTTCAGAGACACTTTCGAATGAATTTATATGAATTATCAGACTGCCTTGTGGATGCAGTGAAGAAAATAAATTTTTCTGTTGGACATGCTTACTATTCTCAAACAAGAAAAACGTTTGGAATAATCAAGGCTATGATGATCTAAACCATCTTAATACCGCTGTGAAGAAGCATGGCGAATCTGAAATGCATCTTTCCAGTTTCATGAAATTTAATACTTTTGTATCAACTCCAGCGAGAATAGATGTTCTTTTAGATTCCCAACGAAGAAAGGAAATTGAGTTTCATAATGAGAAAGTAAAAAAAAATCGAGAAATATTGAAGAGGCTTATTAATGCCGTCTGCTATTTAGCAAAGCAGGAGCTACCCTTCCGATCACATGATGAGCATGCAGAATCTTTAAATAAGGGAAACTATATGGAATTTCTTATAGCAAGTGCTGAATTTGATTCCACGTTAAAAGAACACTTACAGTACAGACTTCCACAGTTTTCCGCGGCACTTCCGCAACCATTCAAAACGATTTAATTAATTCAGTTGCCGACGTTCTGAGGGATCAAATTTATGAAGAAATCCAGAACACGGATTTTGTTGCTATTATGCTTGATGAAACATCTGACATAAGCAACAAATCTCAGCTGTCAACTGTTTTGCGGTATTTTTCCAAAAACGAGAAAAAAATTGTTGAAAGATTTCTTGGATTTCGCGACATGAGCGCTGATAAAACTGCAACAGCTCTTTTCAACCATGTCTGTGAAATCATCAATATATATAAGTGTGAAAATAAATTAATTGCACAAACATATGATGGATCTTCGGTGATGAGAGGCCATCTCAATGGACTCCAAACCAAAGTGCTGGAAAAATACCCAAAAGTTTTGTTTACGCACTGCTATGCTCATGTAATGAACTTAGTTTTGCAGCAATCATTAGAATGCAATAGAGAACTGAAAACATTTTTTTCCGGATTAAAATCACTAACCGCATTTTTTTCACACTCTCCAAGGAGGCTACACGACCTTTCCGCTTTCATGTCAAGAAAACTGCCGTCATTAGCCAGTACTAGATGGAATTTTATCTCGAGGCTTGTCCACACGGTATGTGAAAATAGAAAAGCTTTAATTGCGTTTTTTGATCACGTAAGTGAAAGTGGAGATTTTGATAATTTAGCTGCAATGACAGCTAGAGGATTCTGCAGTTTCCTTAAAAATCTACAAAATATATTTTTAATAAAGGTTTTATCTAACCTACTTGCTTTCTCAGATGTCTTATTCGACATACTGCAGTGCAAAAATGTCGATTTTGTACTGCAGTAATAAAATTACGGAATTTCAAAATCAACTCCAAAAGGAAAGAGATAATTTTGAAACAGTGTGGTCTTCTGTTAATGAAGACGAAGAGTCAATTCAAATAAAAAAAAGAAGATTAAATGATGAAACACAAAAGGATTATTGTCGGAGACTCTACTTCGAAATTATCGACAACATTAAAAACCAAATGTTAATTAGATTTGCAAGTTTTGAAAAATTGCAGTATTTTGAACTTCTAAATCCATCGAAACTGGTGTACTTCAGCAAAAGAGAAAATTTCCCTCATGATATATTGAAAAAGCTGCAACAAGTCTATGGGGATATTTTTAATTTTTCTAAACTGCAGAATGAGCTGCACGTTTGGTACGCTTCCAATGAAGAACGGAATAAAACACCTATTGAAGTGATTAATCATTTGATAGAAATGAATTTAGTGAGTGGATTCACAGAAATCTATAAATTAGCCACATTGATTTCCACAATACCTGCTACAACATCGTCTGTAGAAAGATCATTCTCATCGTTGAAGAGGATCCACACATTCTGCCGCGCTACTCAGACTGAACACCGAATGACTAATTTAAGTCTTATTTCTATTGAAAAGGAACTGCTTTCTCAATTACGACGTGAAAATAAATCCAAATTTTATGAAGCAGTTATTCAGAAGTTTCTCCAGAAAGAAAGGCGGCTTGAACTAGAATTCAAATGAATACAAGTAAATATGCATTTGATTTATATGTATTGTCTTATAATAATTTTAATGAAATTATCATTTCTTACATAATAATAACCTCCCTTCTTTAATTTTTATAATTTTATTCTTAAAATGGCAAATGAGAACTTTTTTGCATTTAGATGTGCGAATTAGCCTGCTGAACAGCTAAGACATAAAACTGCCCACACCGATCTGTAGTTTTCACAACAAAACACCTAGATATATTGTTAAATAAATTGCATGCATCTTAAATTAACTTTCAACTTTAAAATTTTGAAACGAGCATATCGAACTGATTTTCTGTTAAATATAGATGAATATTATACAAATTTGTTTTTCTTATTATGAAAATTCTGTAAAGGGAATCTCCGTAGTATGTTCCTAAAAATGGGAACGGGCAGGTTAACCCTGAGTTCCAATTTCCCCGCAGCTGTTTGAGCACATTTCTGCCCTTTTTAAAACCGGTCACAGGGCTAATACAGTTTCCAACGCCCTAAGTTTAAAGTCACGAGACGCCACTGCTTATGATATAGTTTTAAATAATCTTTATAAGTTGGATCATTACATCTTGTATACATGCAAGTACGATTGTCTATGTTTAGAAAATTCTTGGCTAATTATAAATAAAAACCACTTCAACCATCTGCTAGATTATACTTGAAAGATCTTTTTATATTAAGATTTTTACTGATAATAAATTATGAACCACGTCTGTGTGATTCCACCTCCTCTGTTGTGTAAAGTTATTTTGAAATTTAATCAAGTAAAGTTTACCTCTTTGTTAATTTAGAGCCCCATATCAAGAGGATGAGCTTGAGATTCAGCACCCTCAAAGGTTTCTTTGGGTGCAACAGATTTTTCACCGGGTCCGGGCCCGTCCATACTATCAGCAGTCTTTGATGCTGCACGATCACCATCATCGGCTTTAATTTTTCTTCTCGAAGAAAGATAAAAACGTTTCACTTTGGGTTTTCTTTCTTTTTAAACTGGACGAATTCATGATCGTAAGAAACAAAGAACAAGAACCCAAAACTTAAACTTCTGCTTACAAATTAAAGGCATCCAACTTAAGTGAATTCACTGAACCATTCGAAATTCAGTTATACCACATCTAAGCTCCCAGCAGACCCTTTTTTTTATTGTTTGTTGTGTGTGTGTGCGGTGTATAATCACTATTTGAATACTGTGGCTTATTTATCTCAAGAAAAGAAGAGTGGTGTGCTTGAAGACTACAATATAGGCAATATATTTTCCGCTTTCCTTCATGACAATTTTGTTATCAGCTAATTGTAGCATGAATAGATTCTTTCTGAGGATATTCCGTTCCTTTGAGCTACAAGGGTGCGAATGACTCCCCTTTACATTGTCCGATTCGTCCATCCTAGCCCCACAAATTCCCTATCAGAGACACGACTGGAGATTTATTGCCTAAGGAGTCTCTATGACGGTGCTTGCTGGAAGCCTTTGATGATTTTATCTTGCGTCCTCCTTTTCAAGCCAACTACCCTAGTAGCAATAACCCATCGGTCGATGAGAGGCGGGTGAGTTTAATCCGAGGAGAAGGAGCAATGGCCGATCACGGCTTTTCATCCAAAAAAGGGGAAATTTCATCGGCAATTGGTACAAAATGTCCGCTCGGGGGGCCATAAAGCCGATCATCGTTTCCCGATGACTCCGATGAAATAACGAAAAGAAATCGATAAACTGTTTAAAATATATTTGTTAATAAAAAATAAACGACTGGCAGCAAAATTTTCAAAAAATGTCCGTTCTGTTTATTATGTTTTCGTTTTTTGTATGCTAAATTTTCGTTTTTCTGAAAAAAAAAAAAAAAAAATCTTTCCTCCCCGGGCCCGAGCCCTGTGCGTACTGATTCCGAGATAAGCGCGCTACCTCTAGACCATCGAATCTTGTTATGCGTAAGGCAAAGTATGAAGTACCGGTTATTTTAGTCTCAGATTGGGACTTTGTGTGAAATGTTGACAAAGTGTTGTTCAGCTATTATTAATAATAGTCAAATTATTCGATTAGGAAGAAAGTAATTTCACTTTTTACCAATGTATGTAAGTAGCAACAACATTCATAATTAATAATTAAAAAACAATATTGCCAATTGTATAGAAATTTTAGTGTGATTTTAACTTTCATATTTCTTGGATAACTTTTTAAAATTAACTGATTTCTCTTCTTGCTGTTTACATTAAAGAGGTTTCAAAAGAGTTGCTCATTGTAATGAAGTTTCCGTTTTTCTTATAATGCAGCTGACGCTCAAATAGATTTTCTTTTCTTTTTTTTAAACAGATTTTTAAAAAAATTTTTAAATATTACAAACGATTTTTATATAATAAACACTTACATTTTTTTTATAAATATTTCTTTTCAAATTTAAATTTTGTGGGAGGGGGCAAGGGGGGGATACCACCCCCCTGCCCCCTCCCAACCCCAATACAAGAAATTTGAAGTAAATTATGCGATTAATTCAAGAATTGTTCAAAATTTTCCTTAGATTATGCAAAGGCACATCTAAATTACGCAAATATTTATAGGAATTTGGGTAAAGTGTAAACCACTGGGGACACCTGCAAGTCCCGATGACTATAGAGCTGGAGTTTCGGATAAGATATTGTTTTTCGGTTTCCCATCGGCGAAACTGCTCGTCTAGATCACTTCTATCCATGAATAAAAATTCATCTATTGCAGATAAACAAAAGTGCACTTGCCGATGACTGAATTCGACGAGTCGATGAGTTAACGATGAGTCGATGAACGACCGAGCAGAAAACAAGCAGTCATTGCTACTAGGGTATGGATACAAAGTTTAAAAAGATTTTTTTTTAAAGAAAAGACACTTTTTAGAGAATAAATTTTGAAAAAAAAGAAGCAAAAGAGAAAAAATGGGCCCTTTTTACAGAAAAAAATGGGCCCCTTAAATTGGTGGCCCATGGGCCCCACTCGCCCTGTAGATAAACGGACCCTGCTCATAGCGGCCCCTTAGCTCATAGGGGGGGTCCGGACCCCCTGGACCCCCCCCGTCGCTGCGCCACTGCTAGGGCCTAAGGCCCCTAGACTCGCTACGCTCGCTTTTCGTATGAGGCATTCGGCCAGCTTATTCGTAAAAAAGGGCATAATTTCAACAGACAAAACCCAATGGTTGAATCAGATGAAATGTTACCGAGCTACACATTGTTTGTTTCTTGCATGTTTCTTGCCACACAAAATTTTAAACTTCACACTATTACTTCCTTGTACGTAGTATAAGGAAGTAATATGATCCCGAAAAATTTTGGGGCCAAATTTCGACAAAAAATCCGATTTTGACTACCTCTAAATTTAATTTTAAGAATTTTTTCGATGCATCTCGTCGTACGCTAGCATGCACGATCATATTAACGCATCTGCAACTCATTTTGACCAGCGGCGAGTTTATTGTGGTCAGTTTTTCCATGCCGTCTGTACGTACGTACATAGGTACGTACGTACGTATGTATGTAACTCGCATATCTCAAAAACTATTGGTCGTAGAATGTTGAGATTTGATATTTAGGATTGTTCTATGATCTAGTTGTGCACCTCCCCTTTTGGTCGCAATCGAATGAATAGTTTATGTACAGGACCGCCCAAAAAATTCGAAATACATTACGCTCTATGGGACGAAATTCATTAAACTCGCATATCTCAAAAACTATTAGGCGTAGAATGTCGAAACTTCATATTTTGGATAGTTCTAACATCTAGTTGTGCATCTCCCCTTTTGGTTCCATTCGATTGGATAGTTTATCTACAGGACCGCCCAAAACATTCGAAATACATTACGCTCAATGGGCCGAAATTCATTAAACTCGCATATCTCAAAAACTATTAGGCGTAGAATGTTGAAACTTTATATTTAGGATTGTTGTAACATCTAGTTGTGCACCTCCCCTTTCGGTTCCATTCGACTGGATAGTTTATCTACAGAACCGCCTAAAAGATTCGAAATACATTACGCTCTATGGGCCGAAATTCATCAAAGCGTTTTTTAGAGGTATTGGGCTATTTCAAACGACTCAGATGTGATATATGCTGTAAAGAGTTAGAAAATGAATTTCTCCATTAAAAAATCTGATGTGTCCAACACATGACTTCCTTGCACGTCCATTAGATCAAAAATATTTTCTACGCGCTTCCTCTAAATTTATTTGTTTGAAAGAGATAAAATATCAATAATAGTAAGGTTTAGCGATTTCTAGCCAAATATTTCGATATCGCCAAGCTGAGTTCAATTTGAAAGATTTCCTTCTGACACTTTATTTGGCGATATTTCACCAAAAGCCGACAAACTTGAGTTAGTCAGCGAGATTTTGGGGATAGCCAAAGTAGTCATTGACCACAGACTTTCAATGAATTGAATGCATCTATACACCACAATGTATTCAAAGTCATTTGGCTCACCATGTAAATAAATTCTCAGTCGATTGCTGTCAAAAAAGATATTAAAAACAGTTAGATATTACAATAGTTCTAAATACAAAGTTAAAAAATCTACGGGTTAAAGTTTTAGAGTTATACAAAATAGGAAATAATTTTTGGCGCCAAATTTGGCGATATTTCGGCGAAACTCGTCAATGTCGACGACATTTGGCGAGATTTTAAGCATGAACCAAACAATGACAGATTATCGCCAAATTTGGCGATATTTCGCCAAGAACGATGACAAATGGCGATACTTTGGGCATGGACCAAATGACTGACTATCGCCAAATTTGGCGATATTTCGCCAAAACTCGCCAAGGTGAGCACAGACGGCGAGATTTTGGGCATGTACCAAACAATGACTGTCTACAGTTGTATTATATTGAAGATGTCCATAGACATTAAGGTACTGAAATTCTTTTCGGTGGTCCTGTAAATAAACTCTCCAGTAGATTGGAACCCAAAATCGAGATGCACAACTATATGTTACAACATTCTTATATATGAAATTTCATAATAGTTTTTGAGATTTGAGAGTTAAATATGCACACACGTACAACAAAAGTCGCCAAGCTTGGCGACTTTTGGCATAGTTCTTGAGGGAGGCACGTGACCGTGGTCGGACCATTACCTAACTTATGTGGTAGGACGGTATTGTGCTTGAAATGGATGAATGCCCCTAAAATTGCTATTGACCGTAATGTATTGGAAATCTTTTGAGTGTTCCTGTAGCAGAACTATAAATGATAAAGACACTTTTTTTAATGGAGAAATTCATTTTCTAACTCTTTACAGCATATATCACTACTGAGTCGTTTGAAATAGCCCAATACCTCTAAAAATCGCTTTAATGAATTTCGGCCCATAGAGCGTAATGTATTTCGAATCTTTTGGGCGGTCCGGTAGATAAACTATTCAGTCGAATGGAACCGAAAGTTGAGGTGCACAACTAGATGTTACAACAATCCTAATTATAAAGTTTCGACATTCTACGCCTAATAGCTTTTGAGTTAGGCGAGTTTAATGAATTTCGGCCCATAGAGCGTAATGTATTTCGAATCTTTTGGGCGGTCCTGTACATAAACTATCCATTCGATTGCCACCAAAAGGGGAGGTGCACAACTAGATCATAGAACAATCCTAAATATCAAATCTCAACATTCTACGACCAATAGTTTTTGAGATATGCGAGTTACATACATACGTACGTACGTACGTACGTACATACGTACGTACGTACAGACGGCATGGAAAAACTGGCCACAGTAGACTCGCCACTGGTGAAAATGAGTTGCAGACGCGTTAATATGATCGTGCATGCTAGCCTACGATGAGATGCATCGAAAAAAATTTTTAAATTAAATTTAGAGGTAGTCAAAATCGGTTTTTATGTCGAAATTTGGACCCCAAAATTTTTCGGGATCACATTACTTCCTTATACTACGTACAAGGAAGTAAAAAGTGTCTTTATCATTTACAGTTCTGCTACAGGAACACTCAAAAGATTTCCAATACATTACGGTCAATGGCAATTTTAGGAGATTCATCCATTTCAAGCACAATACCGTCCTACCACATAAGTTAGGTAATGGTCCGACGACGGTCACGTGCCTCCCTCAAGAACTATGCCGAAAGTCGCCAAGCTTGGCGACTTTTTTGTGTACGTGTGTGCATATTTAACTCTCAAATCTCAAAAACTATTATGAAATGTCATATATAAGATTGTTGTAACATCTAGTTGTGCATCTCGATTTTTCGTTAAAATCTACTGGAGAGTTTATTTACAGGACCACCGAAAAGAATTTCAGTACTTTAATGCCTATGGACATCTTCAATATAATACAATTGTAGACAGTCATTGTTTGGTACATGCCCAAAATCTCGCCGTCTGTCCTCGACCTTGGCGAGTTTTGCCGAAATGTCGCCAAATTTGGCGATAGTCAGTCATTTGGTCCATGCCCAAAGTACCGCCATTTCTCATCGTTCTTGGCGAGTTTTGGCGAAATGTCGCCAAATTTGGCGATAATCTGTCATTCTTGATCCATGCTTAATATCTCGCCAAATGTCGTCGACATTGACGAGTTTCGCCGAAATATCGCCAAATTTGGCGCCAAAAATTATTTCGTATTTTGTATAACTCTAAAACTTTAACCCGTAGAATTTTGAACTTTTGTATTTAGAACTATATTATAATATCTAACGGTTTTCAATATCTTTTTTGACAGCAATCGACTGGAAATTTATTTACAGGGTGAGCCAAATGACTTTAAATAAATTAAGGCGTATGGATGCATTCAATTCATTGAAAGTCTGTGGTCAATGACTACTTTGGCTATCCCCAAAATCTCGCAAACTATCTCAAGTTTGTCGGCTTTTGGTGAAATATCGCCAAATAGAGTGTCATAAGGAAATCTTTCAAATTGAACTCAGCTTGGCGATATCGAAATATTTGGCTAGAAATCGCTAAACCTTACTATTATTGATATTTTATATCTTTCAAACAATTAAGTTTAGTGGAAGTGCGTAAAAAACATTTTTGATTTAATAGACGTGCAAGGAAGTCATGTGTTGGAGACATCAGATTTTTTTTAATTATGCAAAACCTACGGATCACCTTGGGTATTTGTCACGCATGGCGATTTTTCATAATTTAGCGACTACGTACGTATATGTATAGTTAATAATTAGATCTAAGAAAACACTACTTCATATGTTTCCTTTGATGAAAACTACGGAACAGTGAGAAAAGCTTGCCACCAATGGCGACTTTTTATTATTTGGTGATTTACACTTACTCATATACGATAGTTACTGCTCATGTAAGGTTACCGGGAAAGCCGTTATCCATACACGCTTAAATCTATTGATTAAAACTAACACTCCTTTATTGATTAAACTAGCGGCTACCCGCGACTTCGTCCGCGTCGGCTTTAGAATTAGGTCCCGAGAGAAACGAAGCATGTGTGAATAACAAATATGTTTGCGACTAAAGAAACTGCATTTAAATATTATTTGCTTTTTACTTATTTTAAATGAAGTATTTGCATGGTAGTATACTTCATTTAAAATAACAGAGTATGTAAATTTAGATTTTTTACTAAATTTAGATTTTTTTCAGGCATTTGGCGAATAGAGACAGTACGACAGTCGAGTGTTACGACAGTATTTGCGAACTGTTTTGAGTGTTCTTGTAAAAGAAATATTTATGCTATATGCATGAATTTTAGCCTATGTTAATCAGGAATAGTGCAGCTTTCTATTAGCGAAAAAGTTTTAGAATCGGTTCTATAGTTACAGAGATACCCATAGAGCGTAATGTATTAGAATTATTTTGAGTGTTCCTGTAAAGGAATTATTTGCGCTACATGCATTAATTTTAGCCTATAATACTCAAGAATAGTGTAGCTTACTATCAGTGAAAAAAGTTTTGGAATCGGTTCAGTACTTACAGAGATACACATAGAGCGTAATGTAATTCTTATGAGTATCCCTGTAAAAGAACTATTTGTGATATATGTATAAAAGGTAGCCTGTAACACTCAGGGTCCCCCCAGTGTCTAAGAGGGTCTGCTCTCAAACCTGGAAGGCGGGCGGTGCCAGGTTCAAACACCGGTCGCGCCTTGTCGACATAGCCGCTCGCAGTTTTCAGTGTTTTTTTCAAAAACCTCGCGAAAATACGGGCTAGGATCCCTTAGAAAATTCCACACAGAGGAATTCTCCATATACGCCTAGGACCCTATAGGCCTAGGACTTTCAATCAGTGAAGAAAGTTTTAAAATCGGTTTAGTTGCTACAAAATTTCCATAGAGCGCAATGCATTAGCATTATTTTGAGTGTCTTTGTAAAAGAATTATTTATGCTATATGCTTGAAAGGTTGCCTGTATGTTAATCCAGGGCATAAGTTATCTTCATTACAAATTTTTCCAACCATTTTTGTGTGATTCAGTCAAAAACATCCAAACACATAAACTACACATATATATTATTTGTAGGATTTGGAAATTTACGAACTTTAAGGAACACATCTGGACTTTTCTTGGTACTTACCTATTATCCCGGCGGTCATTCCCGCCAAACTGTTTTTTCGTCAAATGCGTTGCCAAACTATTGCCAATCGTATTCAAAACCATGAATAATTTCATGTGCCCGGCATTTATCTCGGCAAAAAATCGCTCGTCTTGGCGGACCGCCGGCATAATACACCGCCGGTACACTTTCCTTTACTTATGCTTTTTAATTTGGCGTAAAATCAACATAATTTCCATACTTATTTATGTTTTTCAAATGCATGTGATTTTGCAAATAGAATTTCTGCTTTATTTCAAAAGCATAAATCATTTTGTGCGGGCGATAAAACGGTTTTTAATTAATAGTTACAAAAGTAATTAAAATTTCCGAGCCTCAGGTACACTTTACCGAAGTCATGGGTCCAGGCATGCTCAAATTTTCAAAGCTCTGCTTTCTGTAGATTTGTCTGGAGAACATTCATTTTTACTTTCCGAACATGTACCATGTAAGGAAAGTATTGTAATCGTGAAAAAATTCGAATTCGAGATTTTGGTGTATTTACACGTTTTGGGGTCTTCTGAATTCATTTATGCTATTTTTACGAGATGTATGTATGTATGTGTGTATGTGTGTTTGTGTGTATGTGAGTGAACACGATAGCTCCTGAACGGGGCATGCGATTGAGCTCAAATTGGGTATATATGTTATAAACCACCGTCGCAAGACCGGTATTGATTTTGGTGTGTATAGGTCTTATAGTTTTTCTACAGGGCTATGACAAAGATTTCTTTTACATTATGGCCTATAGGGAGAAATTCTTGAAAATGCGCTAGCGTTTAAACGGTACTTCCGATTGAGCTCAAAAAGTGTATATATGTTATAAACCACCGTCGCAAGACCTGTATTGATTTTGGTGTGTATAGGTCATATAGTTTTTCTACAGGGCTATGACAAAGATATCTTTTACATTATGGCCTATGGGGGGGAAATTCTAGAAAGTGCGCTAGCGTTTAAACGGTACATTCGATTGAGCTCAAATTGGGTATACATGTTATAAACCACCATCGCAAGACCGGTATTGATTTTGGTGTGTATAGGACTTATAGTTTTTCTACAGGGCTACGACAAAGATTTCTTTTACATTATGGCCTATGGGGAGAAATTCTTGAAAGTGCGCTAGCGTTTAAACGGTACATTCCATTGAGCTTAAATTTGGTATATATATTTGAATTATTCATCGATTAAAATTGATTTAAATGCTTGGTAATGATCTTAATCGTAAGTGTTCGGAAAGTCGAGTGGAGTCACTCCAGATTTTTATTATTAGAGATAGATATATTTGGCGTAAAACTGGCATAATTTCCGTATTATTTAATGTTTTTCAGATGCACGTGCCTCTTTATTGAAGTAATAGCATTCTTGTTAGCTCAAAACATGAATCATATGATACGGGCGAAACTCGCCAAGCATGGCAACGTAAAAACGGTTTTTAATTAATAATTAAAAAACTAATTAAAAATCGAAAATTCTAAGTAGCGTATAACCAACTCCAGGGTCCCATCTATATCTAAACCGAAATGCATCCTAATCGATTCAGTGGTTTAGGTGTGAAAGCGTCATAAACAAACAAACAAACAAACAAACAAACAAACTCACTTTCGCATTTATAATATTAGTTAGGATTTCTTATAGGCTGATTTTCGGAAGTTTTTAGCGTAAAAGGATTTAAAATACGAGGATACAATAATTTGTAAACTCCTCAATTCGCCTCAATGCTCCGAATTCGCTAGATTCTATTTAGCTCTATTTTCAATTAAATCTTGTCTATTTGAGAATTCTTCTCCCCCACGAAAGGAAATCCCTGATACCATATCCTATTACTATCACGTGACCAGTGGCGGATCCAGAAATTTTTTTTGGGAGGGGCTAAATTTTTTAAAAAGCTTATTTCACCCATTTAAAATGTACTATAAATCAAAATTTTAGTCTAAACCAATGTATTAGGCTTTTGGGAGGGGCTAAGTAATAAAATATGATCATTTTAGCTATTTAAAGTGTATAATAAAGCAGAGTGTTACCCTTGAGCAATCTCTTTTGGGGGGGGGGGGGCTGAAGCCCCCTAGCCCCTCCCCTGGATCCGCTACTGCACGTGACCAACGCTTTTCAACAGATAACGGTTCATAGTCACAAACGTGGGCATAGTGGCTTACGACGCGCATCGAAGGACAACAAGCATGTCGTTATCAAAATATGAATTAAAAGAATTTCTAAAGAGGATACTGGATGTACTTTACTTAATGCTAAGTCCTTTTGCTGTGGGTGATTACTTCTCGATGCATTCGCTGATGATAATTTATTTTATATCCGAATACCAAATGCATCTTTTTCATATTCAGAGTTGTGAAATAAATTCAACCTAAATGCGGAGAGGGTGCTTTCGGTAAAACTTTTGTTTTAATGGACATAGTTTCTTACGATTGGATTATAAAAATCTCGTCGCTATTGTAAAACAAATGAAGATATGATATCTTCAGTCAAGTGAGTAAGTACTATTTTACATTTTTCATGTAAATGAATTTGGTTGCTGCTTTAATTAAATCTCACAGCTGGTTTAACCATGGTTGCATTTCTGTATTCTGACTGTACTGTGAATTCGTTTTATAACTAGCGACTATAGTGAAATTATATTCTATTTATAAAAAAAAATACTTTTTTATAGTGTAATAAGATATATGCAATGTATTTGCCTTGATTTAAAATTTATTTTTTCCGGCTTATAATCATAGATTACAGCTCTGATAATAAAAAATGAAGAAAACGAATAACTCAATATATTAATAAAAAACAGCAAATTTTCATAAAACACCCTTTTTATAGCTTAAAATAATAACAAATATATCTCTCTATTCTAAAAAAAAGTAAAAGCCGCTGTCGCCGCCGCTGTCAAAGCTTGTCAGCTTATCTCCTCCTCAAGGCCGTAGCCAAGGGGGGGTTTTGGGGGTTCAAACCCCCCCCCCGAAATTTTCAGTCACATAACTTACTGTTCGTAGAAAAAAAATTATCCCTTGTATCGCCAACTACAATTATTGCACTTCAGTTCATTCAAACCGCATGTAATTTTTTACTTGTGTTTCTCTGAGGATCGCAAAGTGATAAATTTCACTTAAATATGCTACTCTTTTCTCTGTACGTTATATGCATACCTGTCTTCTGAGTATGGCCAAAAGGAAATGCAATTTCCGTGGCACTTGCAAGCAGAATTTCTCATTCTCATCAAACAATTCTTTAAATAAACAGTGTTTAATGTATCATAGTAGTAGGAATTTGTGAAGGTGGTAGCAAAAATGTGCCCTAAGTACACTATGTACGGCTGCTTTATTTACACAATTTTACACAGTATTTACATTTCCCATAATTAGAATGCAGTATGATCGGAGCAAAAGCTCACATTCGTCTCAATGCTTCTCCACATTGGTTCTCTCTCTTCTTCTTTCACCCCCCCCCCCTTACACGTAGAGAGAGACAAAAAAGAAATATCGTAAATAAAAAAATTTCTCTTTCCACAAAAAATAGTGAGTCATCTCTCGATTCCATCGGAGATCGAAACACGAAACAGTTTCACAGTATCGTGTTTATGACCTCTATAAATAAAAAAGTCAGAGTGATAAGTTTGTGATTTTTGGAGTTTGGGACATGTAAGCTCCAGTCTCGACCCATGTGGACCGGGAGGGAGATCCTACGTTGCATTATTCACGTAACCATCCGCTACTCCTTAGAATAAAAAGAGAGTGGCACTGCGGACAGCAGGAGTAAAAAAAAAAAAAAAAAAACATCCGCTGCCTGGCTAGTGTCGCCCCTCTCGAGTCAGCGCCCTAGGCAGTCGCCTAGTTTTCCTATATGGTCCAGCCGGCCCTGCTCTGTCACACAGTGCTTGTCATTCTTTAAAGGCTGTCATTCTTAATAGGATATTGCTTACATAGCACTGTTTCAATTTGGATGCATTATTTTCGCGTTTTAAATAAAAATGAAAAAACACAAAGCTGGGATCATACTTTGTTTAATTTTAATTTCAGTGTGCTGAAAAAAAGTACCATATTAAAGCATAAAACTTGAAACCCCCCCGGAAAAATTTTCCTGGCTACGGCCTTGCTCCTCCTAAACCGTGGGGGTTTGAGTTTCGACTAAGGTGCCCACAGATTCGAAAAATTCCGAGGAACCTGCTAAGCGGATTTAAATTTCGAAAATCGAATTATTTTAGAAGATATTAATAAAAAACTGAAAAAATAAACCGAATGGTTGCCAGATTTGGCATAAAGTCATTCATTCCTTTGCAACAAAGCGTTTCCAAGTATCTAGAATCACGTGAAATTTACAAACATGAGTTTCCCATTTTACGCCAAAATAAAAACTATATGAAATAAGTAACTCAAAATGTGTTACACAAAGTTGACAATTTTCAAATAGTAAGCTCGCTTAGACAACAGGAGTTTAGAATTAGCGATTATTCATTTTTCCAAAACAGAATAACTAATATCTTGAAAATGAAAAATAATTAAAATGCAGATTATTTTAAAGCCGCTTCTCGTCCAGCTGGATTATTTGCTACCAGTAGAAATATTTGGCGGCCTTAACTATGCCATTATAGCAGTTATAGTACACTTTGGATATTTGCTAGTGCGACGAGATGGTATAATTCGTGATGTTAAGTACGCCAATCTGCAAACGATTATGTAAATGAAAATATGGATAACGGTTTTCCGGTAACCTTAAATGAACAGTAAATATAGGTTGTCAGCATGTGTAAATCGCCAAATAATGAAAAGTCGCCATGGGTGGCAGTCTATTCTGTCTGTTCCGTAGCTTTTATTAACTTTACATGTACGCAAGTCGGCAAATAATGAAAAATCGCCATGGGTGGCAAATTCGCAAGGTGTCCAATAGGTTTTACATTATTAAAAATACAGCTGAAACAGATGTTCTGATTTTATTACGCTTTAGCTCCTAATTAATATAACTTTTGAATGGCAACATTAAATATCATTGTGTTTCTGAGGAGTGCAAATAATTTTTCCAGCGATTATAAGCGGATTCCGCAATCCAGGTGGAGTATAGCTCAGGACCCGTACAACACGGATTCCCATAACAAAATATCTTCCGTGTTATGAGGGGTAGGGGTTCTACTGTAGTGTGAAGTTTCAATTTTTATGTACCAATGAACATGCAAGAACCAAGCAATGCGTAGCTCAGTAACATTCTATCTGATCCAATCTTCGGGTTTTGTCTGTTGAAATTATGTCTCTTTTACGAATAAGCCTGATTAGGGGCCTAATCCCTCATACGAAAAGCGAGCGTAGCGAGTCTGGGGGCCTTGGCCCCTAGTTAATCAAAAAAGGACTGATTTTGTAAAAACGCTCATTCTATAGCTTAAATAATAATCATAATTGAGTACAGTTATATTAATCAAAAACGGACAGATTTTGTAAAAACACTCCTCTTTTTTTATTATTATTTATGCTAAATGGAGCTGTTGTATGATGCTCAAAAATTGAGAATTTTTCACTCAATTGATTTTTGTCGATTAATGGAGCAAATTTTACTCAATCGGGAGAATGGCTGTTTGAAGTCAAAAATTGAGTAAAAATATACTCCGTTTGATTATTATTTTGCTCAATAGATTTAAGCGTGTATATTCATATACATAATCCTTTGCAGATTGGCGTATTTAGCACCACGAAATATAATAGCTGCGCTAGCAAATATCCAAGCTGTACTATAACTTGTATAATGGTATAGTTAACGCCACCAAATATTTCTACTGGTAGCAAATACCCTAGCTAAACCTAACGGGCTTTACTGTAATCTGCATTTTAATGATTTTTCAGGTAATGATTTTTCAAGTACCATTTTTCATTTTGAAGATATTGGGTGCTAACATTTGGAACGCGCGGTTTAAATTCACCCTGCTTGGAGAGATATCCTTTGCCAGATCGTACCTGATGCCAAAATGGCGCTTTTTAAATCAGTTGCAATTAGTTATTCTGTTTTGGAAAAACGAATAATCAGAAATGTAAACTCCTGTTATCTAAGAGAACTGATTTGAAAATCTTCAACTTGGTGTAACACACTTTGACTTAGTATTTATTTTTTCACATACTTTTTAATTTGGCGTAAAACTGGTGTAATTCTATTTCATATTTGTCACTTTAACGCGATTCTACATACTTGTAATTGCTTTGTTGCAAAAGCATGAATGATTTAATGCTGGCAAAAATTGCCAAATCTGAACCATATAAAATTAATACTGTATAGTTAGTTACAGGCACGTAGCCAGGAAATTTTTTCGGGGGGGGGGGGATATGCGCCTGGAAAATCTTTCGGGGGGGGGGATATGATTTTATATGTACATAAATAGACGGAATTTCATCACTAATCCAAAAATTTCGGAGGGGGATATATCCCGATATCCCCCCCTGGCTACGACCCTGGTGTATGTGTGTGTGTGTGTGTGTGTGTGTGTATGTGTATGTATGTGTGTTTTCAGTTCAAATTTATTGAAAATGGATATCCGGGGTTAAAATGAGCTAAATTTTTGAAATATGAAGTGAAATCTAGGAGTTGCTATTGGGGAAAAAAAAGTTGGTGTGAATTTTAATATGTAGATGGCCCCTTGTGTAATTTTTATGCACAGCAAATTAAAGCGTACGCCAATCGAAAACGATTGGTATCTGTAACTTTGCTGTACGACGATCGTCGTTAGAAATAAGTACAAGTGGGACTTTTTTTTCCGCAGCTGTACATATTGAATGATTGCATAAACACGTTAGCACAAGGTCACTGTAATATCAGTGTATGAAATACACACAAATAAAATTATCTCTTCTAAGAAAAATGTATTGGAAAAATAGGTCTCAAGGGGAATCTCCGCCAAGCATTTGCTAAAAGGGAGATAACGCGCCATATGCTGAACTCCATGAGTGGTGCGGAAATCAGCATTTTTATTATTTCAAAAACTAAATTCCCATTATCTTAAAATTATAGAGGGAAAAAAAAGTTAAGTCGTGTGCTATTCTATAAAAAGAACACATGATATAAAAGGGAAAATTTTCGGGGGGGGGGGGGATATGCGCCTGGAAAATCTTTCGGGGGGGGGGGATATGATTTTATATGTGCATAAATAGATGGAATTTCATCACTAATCCAAAAATTTCGGGGGGGATATATCCCGATATCCCCCCCCCTGGCTACGCCCCTGGTTAAAGTTAGTATAGTAATTTTAA
Source organism: Cheiracanthium punctorium (assembly GCA_038373885.1). Classification (NCBI taxonomy): domain Eukaryota; kingdom Metazoa; phylum Arthropoda; class Arachnida; order Araneae; family Cheiracanthiidae; genus Cheiracanthium; species Cheiracanthium punctorium. Next base: position 177,947 of record JAWZYV010011934.1, on the reverse strand, counting down.
GATAGATTTCGATTCCAAAGATGGGTTTTACGAAACAAGAAAGAAAAATACAGCACAGTCATGAATAATTATACACTTTCCAACTTAATGGAAATAAGGAAGAAAAAAGGGCCGACGCATAAATTATGATACGCTTTTAATATATAGCACTTTAGTGCGTATTTAAAATCTGGTAGTGTTTCAAATTTTCTTCCTTTTTTATTTAATATATTCTTCGGTACAATACTAGAAATCGCTTGACCCTTCCCAGACAATTTTGCATCGTGGCAAACCCCCGCCAGACAATCTTGAAGTTATGGAAAACGCAATTCTATTTTCGTCATTTTATAAAGCTTAATTTTTTTATATGGTTTTCGTCACAGTACTAGAAATTACGTAATCCCTTGCAAGACCAACAGATTTTGGGTCCTCAACCCTTGGCGCACATAACAATGCGCAGGAAGGGGCCTTGCTCTTTTATCTCCCAAATTACCGGTATGATTAACGTATTGGCATAACGTAAAAGTACAACACACTATAAAATCTAGTATCTTTCTGGAGTAGAACCCTTGACTTTCCCTCCACACCCTCCTACAAATATTAATAACATTGGCGACCTGATCTTCTACTATCAAATTAATTATCATTTATTTAATAGAATGTACTACCGTCTCCGCATTGCAGGAGCCACGTGGCTTTGCAGTACGCCCCTGAGTTTGAATATGAGCTCTACAGATTATTTGGGCTCCTGCAATTTTGCCACCGAAAATGAAGCCCTTGTGGAATGCAGAAGTGTTTCCCATGCCAAATGATGGCGTTTACGTTTCCTTTCTAGCAACACTTTTAGTTAAGCTTTGAATTGTAGATAAACGTTAGAGTTGTTGAAGTGCGAATAGAGATGCGTGTTCATATAGTACTTTAGTAGTTGCGTATTATTTCACGTTGCGGACAACGTTGAATTGTTATATTTGATGAGGTTTTAAATTATAGCATTCAATGGGGTTTATTTATTTGAAAAATCTCCTTGACTAAAGTTTTTCCCCCCTAGAAAGTCAACCCACGGAGGGCATTCCCACCCCTCGGCCTAGAGCCCTCGCGTAGCTAATCGGCCGTAATCCCACAGACAGACAGATAGACAGACTAAAGTTTTTCATAAAGAAAGTATTTGACTGATTTTAATATTTACTGGCTGCTTACCCGTTCTCCTCACGGTAGGAACAGAAAATTTTCGTTACACATATAATTCGAATTAAACCCACTGATGTGGAATTTAAAAAAGTGAAAAATTATTTAAATCGTGATGAAACGTTGACCTCATGAGTGCAAACATGATGGCACAAAATCTATGTCAGTGTTACTGGCGATCAAAAAAGAAGCAAGATCTGTTGGATGACCTTGCCCAGGCTTTTTCTCGATGGATCCGGTATCGTGGAACTGCTTCTATAAGTTACATACGACGCTAGGCGTTAAATTGAACTCTCTACAAATCTGGAGACTATCCTACTTCTAGTCTCCACATGGGATCTAGGTCAAGGGGTGGGGGTGTTCTCCGTGGGGGTCTATCTAAATGGTCCTAAATCGTATGTACGCTACGTTTTGGAGGAAACCAGCCATATGTGTTTCCTAACATATATGCATATTGCGAGTTACAGTTTTATTTTCCGAACGGAATACCGGAAAACTCCAAACGGTTAGGTCGGCGGACGCGACCTGTTTTGAACCAGAGACCTTCCGACTCCTAGTTCAGAGCGCTATGAGCTCGGACACTGGTTGGACTATGTCATTCCTAGGGGAATATTATAAGCACTTGGGACCTTTATTGTCCACATGATTGCAGTGTCATTCTTGTACGCGATAAATCCTCAGGTGATTTATTTTTTATTTTCATTTCATATTCCTGACTTTTCATACTCTCTTGATTTTGGGGTCTTTGTGCATTCGCTTAATCAATTATCATTTCCCATTAATGTTACTGAATTAAATAGTTCTCCCTATCGCCACTTCTACACCAAAGACTTCAATCTGCATTTTCCTCGTTTCAAGAAAAACGTTTACAAAGGTTCATTGCTTCAGTTTATACGGATTTATCAATTTTCTTGCAAACTAATCGGAATTAAGATATGAGGCTTTGACATAGTACACAAGATTACTAAAGACCTTGAAAATGAATTTAGTTAAAAATAATCAAAATTATAGGTTCGCGTTATTGACGTGGTGATTGTGGTAATGTTCTAATTGTTTCATATGCAATGCGTTTTCATGTTCGAGTCTTTAGCGCTGTAGAAATGAGTGTTTTCACTTAATTGTTAAATTTAACAGCTTAAGTGGCAACAACGGATTCCGTTACTACGGAAACTGTAGCAATATTAAAAATAGAACATGAAATGAAATTTATTTATGCTTGCTAGAACTGCCATATTGGCGTAATTAACGCCGATAGTCTATGGCAAAAAGCCAAAATGAATCCTAAATTTAACTTCACAGTAAATGCAATAATTTATAGGCAATAACATCTATATTTATCAGGCTTAAAAAGCATTCTCGTTCATCTCCAAAAACATTCGTATTTATACATTGATATTCCTATTTTACTATACCCTGTATGGCGGGATTAAAAAAATTGTCTATCCATACGCTCGTAACATTAGCTCATCTCAATCATACCATAGAATTAGCAGTACAAATGCAAAAAACACACGTTATTAAACACGGAGTTACACTACATTTAAATATTTATCGCCATTTTAAGAAAGGTACTAAAGTAGAAATCCGCATACATTTTAATTCGTAAAACAAAAAGTATATTAGACAGCATTAATTACGCCATTCTAACAGTTTTCAGTAAAAGAAACTTCCGTATCGCTGCTTTAGCAAAGAAGAATCGATTATTTATTACGCGTATAGTACTTCGATTGTTGAAATGCCAACATACACCATTTTGCGAGATTTTCTTTCTTTTTTTAGAGAATTATTCGAAGTACTGTTTTAACAGCAATCAAAACGGGAAATAGTTATTTGTATATAGTTCGATCGCCAGAAATTAATGCAGGCATTTAATTGAAAAGTAGCATATAGCAGTATCTTAAATTATCATCTATAACGTGTTTTATTTACTCGGATGTACCAAATGCGAGAATTTCATTTCTTTTGAAATATGGCAGGATTCCTCTAACTTAAATCAATTTACGTAGTTTGGGGAAAATTGCGAAGATCATTGCTTAAAATCGCCTTAATTATTACTCTATTTCTGCATGGAAAATTAAAGTTTAACGCCGTATCTAATAAAACCTGCTTTTGTTTTTAAAAATACTGTTTCGGTTCGCTCGCAATAAATTGCGCCAAGCCTAAAACTATGCAAATCGGTAGAACCTACTGTTTTCTCAAAATCGCCCTATCAGCCATTTTACTTTTCGCCAAATTAAAAAATATACATATTAGTCTCGGAAATCACCAAATGCTTATTACGCGTTAATACGCATAAAAATAACATTGAATTCCTTCTCTGATTTCACATGCACACAATACTTTATTTAAAAAATAACTTTATAAATAATCTAAACAGAAAGAAAATCATTAATCTTTTATTTTTACTCCAGGAGTTTAAATAATTTAATAAATTGGAACATGGCAACCTGAATGCTTATTTCTCACTTTTTCACTACAAGGGTTACAATTGCAGAATTGCGGAGAGCAAAAATCAGCTTTTGTGACATGTTTTTTTAGTATTATCTCCTAAAATAATTCGAATTTCCAAATTTAAATTTGTGGAAGACCTTCCTCGGAATTTTCGGAATCCGTAGACACCTCAATCGAAACTCGACTCCCAGCTGTTTCGGAGGAGATGATGCTACACACACACACAGACAGAGAGAGAGAGAGAGAGAGAGAGAGAGAGAGAGAGAGAGAGAGAGAGAGAGAGAGAGAGAGAGAGAGAGAGAGAGAGACAGACGCGCACAGATTTTAATAGTATAGACTAGCTGCGTTCCCGTTCTTCGCACGGTAGGAAACGAATATTTTACTAAAATCTAATCGTAAATATCTATGCAAAAACAAAATGTCAAAAAGTTCAAGTAGTCTTTTTGTGGAAACTACCGTGGGATATATTACGCAACGTAGGATTATGGTTTAGTTAGTTATAAGACGATCGTTGAAAAATAATGAATATAACACTTTTAATTTCACGAAATAGTTATTAACGTGATATACTGTGCTTTAATCCATATTATCCAAACAAATCTATTATTACTACCAGAGATAAAAATGACAATACTATCTATTACTTATATTAATATGATCTATCTTCTTTTCTCCTTTAATGCTCAATTTAAAGAAACAGGTTAGATATTTTAAACCAATGATGCCTTTCTACTTTTTGGTGATTCTGAGGAATTTATGCATTGCCATTAAAACAGATCTCTATATATTTTTAAGCATAATTCTTGTCTGATTGGCGTATTTAGCACAGCAAAATATTTCATCTCGCAGTGGTGGAAAACATCCAAGCTGTACCGATTTAAATATTATTTAAATCCACCATGGTTCAGACTCGTGAAAACATCAAACTGTGTAATCTCAAAGAACTATTTGGAATCCCTCAGATTGCGAATAGGGCGTTAAATTGTGTTGCAGAGTTTAGGAATTTCAGACAACTTTTAATCTATGACGTCCCGTTCTGACCAGGGTACTCGAATTTAGTCATTTCGAGCAGTAGTTTTCAAACGGAGTAATATTGAAACATACGACATTGAAAAACTCTCGCTTGCAACAGAACTTTATTAAAGTTAATTTGAGAGATATTGGGGTTATTCCTAGCTAATCGGTATTTAAAATATTTTCCGGATCTATTTTGATAATGATGTAACTTTTGTGCAAGAGCTTGATAAGTTGCTAAAATTTAACAAAAAAAAAAGTATATCTAATATAGATAATATACCGCCAAAAGTCGTCCAAATTTGGTAACATTTAGCACGAATTTTGGGAATACATGCAACGTCCGTCGTCAAACCGATAACGAATACTATAAATTATGTTAATTAGTATTTTGCATCTTTGTGCCGACATTTGAAATTTCCACGATTTAAAAAAATGCAAGTTTCCTTTCGTTATTATGGTTGCTGAAAAATCACAGAGCCTTAAAATCGCTAAGGGTAATACGCGCATTAAACAAAATACTTTGAATTTTTATAATAGTAGACCGGTATTGATTTTGGTGTGTATAGGACTTGTAGTTTTTCTACAGGGCTACCACAAATATTTCTTTTACATTATGGCCTATGGCAAGAAATTCTTGAAAGTGCGCTAGCGTTTAAACGGCGCCTTCGATTGAGCTTTCATTTGGTATATATGTTTGAATTATTCATCGATTAAAATTTATTTAAATGCTTGGTAGTGATCTTAAGTATTTGGAAAGTCGAGTGGAGTCACTCCAGATTTTTAAATATGTCTTAGCTAAATTAAACCTCATTTCTCCTATTGCTCATACTTTTCAAATAACTGGAAAATTAATGCATAATGACGTATTGTACACATTCGCAGCAGACGTAATAGAACAAAATAAAAAAAAAACGCTATAAGCAATGATTATACAGAGGTTTAATATATTATGGTAGAATTTCGACCACTGGGCGAACACTAGTTCTCTTAATTTCTTACACCAGTGTATGTTCTTCATAATCCTTGGCACACAGTGGCGGATTAACGTAAGTTTGTCAGAGTGGGGTTTAGTTTGTGGGTGGGGCGGTTAGTTAGAAGATTGACCTATACGTCCATTTTATGGAAGTAAAATAGGATCTTTTATATTAATTTCTTTTATCTCGGAGGGGGGGCGGTCGCCCCCTCCGCACTTTAATCCGCCCTTGTTGGCATATAGTGTATTTAGCATCGCGAAATATTTCATCTCGCTGTGCTGGCAAATATCCCAGCTGCACCAAAATTAAACTTAACAATATTTTGAAATATGTATGAGCGGCTGAACAGCTTGAATATTCTCCATCAACGGTGGTTTTTGCATAAGAGGATCGTCCGAAAAGCAGGTTTCTCACTGCCAATAAAAAGGAAAAAGATATTATTATCTGTAGAATTTTATTGCGAACGATACAGCAAATATTCTTCTTAACATAACTACTTCTTAACATACTACTTCTTAACATAAGAATAACCAGAACTGTAAGACTTGTCATACAGTGAGGCGAGTTTTCGTAGTCCAGTGTCATAGAAGTCTGCTGCCTGAGAAAAAAAATCTGATGTGTCCAACACATGACTTCCTTGCACGTCTATTAAATCAAAAATGTTTTTTACGCACTTCCTCTAAACTTATTTGTTTGAAAGATATAAAATATCAATAATAGTAAGGTTTAGCGATTTCTAGCCAAATATTTCGATATCGCCAAGCTGAGTTCAATTTGAAAGATTTCCTTCTGACACTTTATTTGGCGATATTTCACCAAAAGCCGACAAACTTGAGATAGTTTGCGAGATTTTGGGGATAGCCAAAGTAGTCACTGACCACAGACTTTCAATGAATTGAATGCATCCATACACCTTAATTTATTTATAGTCATTTGGCTCACCCTGTAAATAAATTTCCAGTCGATTGCTGTCAAAAAAGATATTGAAAACCGTTAGATATTATAATATAGTTCTAAATACAAAAGTTCAAAATTCTACGGGTTAAAGTTTCAGAGTTATACAAAATACGAAATAATTTTTGGCGCCAAATTTGGTGATATTTCGGCGAAACTCGTCAATGTCGACGACATTTGGCGAGATATTAAGCATGGACCAACAATGACAGATTATCGCCAAATTTGGCGACATTTCGCCAAAACTCGTCAAGAACGATGAGAAATGGCGATACTTTGGGCATGGACCAAATGACTGACTATCGCCAAATTTGGCGACATTTCGGCAAAACTCGCCAAGGTCGAGGACAGACGGCGAGATTTTGGGCATGTACCAAACAATGACTGTCTACAATTGTATTATATTGAAGATGTCCATAGACATTAAAGTACTGAAATTCTTTTCGGTGGTCCTGTAAATAAACTCTCCAGTAGATTTTAACCAAAAATGGAGATGCACAACTAGATGTTACAACAATCTTATATATGAAATTTCATAATAGTTTTTGAGATTTGAGAGTTAAATATGCACACACGTACACAAAAAAGTCGCCAAGCTTGGCGACTTTCGGCATAGTTCTTGAGGGAGGCACGTGACCGTCGTCGGACCATTACCTAACTTATGTGGTAGGACGGTATTGTGCTTGAAATGGATGAATCTCCTAAAATTGCCATTGACCGTAATGTATTGGAAATCTTTTGAGTGTTCCTGTAGCAGAACTGTAAATGATAAAGACACTTTTTTTAATGGAGAAATTCATTTTCTAACTCTTTACAGCATATATCACTTCTGAGTCGTTTGAAATAGCCCAGTACCTCTAAAAAACGCTTTGATGAATATCGGCCCATAGAGCGTAATGTATTTCGAATCTTTTAGGCGGTTATGTAGATAAACTATCCAGTCGAATGGAACCGAAAGGGGAGGTGCACAACTAGATGTTACAACAATCCTAAATATAAAGTTTCAACATTCTACGCCTAATAGTTTTTGAGATATGCGAGTTTAATGAATTTCGGCCCATTGAGCGTAATGTATTTCGAATGTTTTGGGCGGTCCTGTAGATAAACTATCCAGTCGAATGGAACCAATAGGGGAGGTGCACAACTAGATGTTACAACTATCCAAAATATGAAGTTTCGACATTCTACGCCTAATAGTTTTTGAGATATGCGAGTTTAATGAATTTCGTCCCATAGAGCGTAATGTATTTCGAATTTTTTGGGCGGTCCTGTACATAAACTATTCATTCGATTGCGACCAAAAGGGGAGGTGCACAACTAGATCATAGAACAATCCTAAATATCAAATCTCAACATTCTACGACCAATAGTTTTTGAGATATGCGAGTTACGTATCTATGTACGTACGTACAGACGGCATGGAAAAACTGACCATAATAAACTCGCCGCTGGTCAAAATGAGTTGCAGACGCGTTAATATGATCGTGCATGCTAGCCTACGATGAGATGCATCGAAAAAATTCTTAAAATTAAATTTAGAGGTAGTCAAAATCAGATTTTTTGTCGAAATTTGGCCCCCAAAATTTTTCGGGATCACATTACTTCCTTGTACTACGTACAAGGAAGTAAAAACAAACAAACATAGTGTCATAGTAGCTCGCATTCTTCGTCATTTCTAAAATGATGCCAGGACAGGAGTTTCTTCAGGTGAAAGTAATTGAAAACATGGGCTACCCATGAATTACCAATCTTGCTTCCAGTGACTTGCACATGAAGAAATTGCGTCATTCCACTGACTTCCAGTGCGTCATTCCACTGACACAATTTCTAATTTATTTAATACCTGCTATTTTAGCCACGACACGAAAAAGTAACGTCAAAACTTTTATTATCATTATTGTTATTTTCAACGGGCGGGCACTTGCCGATTAGGCAGTTGCATCGTCCACTGCAACTGCTAGAAAGTATGTGGCCATTTTATTATGAGGGCATCCAGTGGGCGGCTAGAGTTACCCCCTACGAAAGGACGGACAAATTAACATCCCTGCCCAAGCCGGGATTCGAACCCAGACCCAAGGCGTGATAGAATGGTTCTTAAGCCACTGCACTCTTAAGCGGCTGTACTGTTATTATAGAAGGTGTTAACTGCAGGTTCTAAGCCTACAGAATAAAAGCGTCAACGAACAAAATATATAGTTGAAATCATTTATAAAATCAACTGTAGGAATCTATGAACTCAAACTTTCATCACTTTTTAACCGTTTCTAGCTGCTACTCGCTGTTGGAAAATTGATTGGGACGAGCTTGATCGAAATCAACAGCTTTTCCTTGCCATCACGCGTTGTCTTGGCGATAGAGGTCAGGTTCTAATTGCCAAGAAAAAGACAGCTCAAATTATGCCTTCTGAAAAGATATTACCAACAGGTTTTTTTGCTCTCTTTCCTGCGAAAAACATGCTCCTAATAAAGTCTGTGGCACCAAGTGAACTTATACTACCTAATGATGAAACTCTCGAAAAAGAAATTCCGCACGAAGTGACTATGGTAAGGAAATATTTTAGTCTCACATTATCAAATTATCTTTGATAATTGAGTGATCTTGATGTAAGGCTAAATTTTACCACAAACCGTCTCTGTTGTTCAATAAGTTGGAAAGTGTCTATATCTGTCTTTCAGTTCGTTCATCTGTCCGTGGTCCAACTGTGGTAAATAGGCATCGATTTCTACAAATTTGTGTATGTTATTACACCGTTAATAAAAGCATTTCAACATACAGTGGGACTGAATTAACAGCAACCTTTCTGTGGAGAAACGTTGAACCATAATCTGTCTCTGATCAGTTTAAGGACCAAATCCTGTGTCGAGATTTCTCCATAGAAATGTTGCATCTAATTTAGAACCATTTTATGGCGAGATGTTAAATGTTCTATTAATTGTGTATTATGGACTACGCCATGTACACCCCTCCCAACCCCCCAAAAAGAAAAGAAAAAAAATCTGATGTGTCCAACACATGACTTCCTTGCACGTCTATTAATTCAAAAATGTTCTTTACGCACTTCCTCTATACTTATTTGTTTGAAAGAGATAAAATATCAATAATAGTAAGGTATAGCGATTTCTAGCCAAATATTTCGATATCGCCAAGCTGAGTTCAATTTGAAAGATTTCCTTTTGACACTTTATTTGGCGATATTTCACCAAAAGCCGACAAACTTGAGATAGTTTGCGAGATTTTGGGGATAGCCAAAGTAGTCATTGACCACTGACTTTCAATGAATTCAATGCATCCATACACCTTAATGTATTTAAAGTCATTTGGCTCACCCTGTAAATAAATTCCCAGTCGATTGCTGTCAAAAAAGATATGGAAAACAGTTAGATATTACACTCATGTCCATAAATTAAGGATAATTCAGAATCACACAGAAATTGATCTCTAAAATAAAAATTTCACCTGTGCAATGATCACACACATCTTGAAGAAGAATATGCAAATTACAGGAAACCACCAGATGGCGTGGATGGTACGTCACAATGACGAGAGTGTAAGAGAGGGGTATATAAGGAATGGTGGCAAAGAAGTAAAATTGTTCACAAGCGCTGTGAAAGCCTTTCAGTGCAAAAACCGCATAGTTATGGCACAAAGGTGGCATTTGGATGATGTTTTACCTGGCAGAATTATCGGACGACTGGAATGTGGACGTACCCAGCTGGAAGTATCCGAGGAACTTGGAATCGCCCAGAGTGTCATCTCCAGGCTTTGGCAACGATTCCAAGATGATGGTAATGTGAGTAGACGTTACAGCACAGGTCGCCCCCGAGTTACAACGCCGAATGAGGACCGCTATTTGGCAGTTACTGCCAAAAGAAACAGACGGAGTACAGCATCAGACCTGTCTCGTCAGCTCTCTTCGGTACGACAGTTTCAAGGCAGACCGTGTACAGACGCTTAGGGCACATTGGTCTATATGCTCGTAGGCCTGTCAGATGTGTTCCACTTACCGCAACTCACTGTCGCCTGCGATTAACCTGGAGTAGAGAGCATGCATTGTGGACACCGCAACAGTGGTCTTGTGTGATGTTTTCCGACGAGTCCAGGTTTAGTTTGGAGTCTGATTCTCGCCGGACATTCATCTGGAGAGCGCCAGGTACCCGTTACCACCAAGAGAACACCATTGAAAGACACCGTTACGGTGGTGCAGGATGGCTCGTTTGGGGAGGAATTATTCTTGGTTCCAGAACTGACCTGCATGTTCAGAGTGTAACGATGACAGGCCACATCTATCGGGATGTCATTCTGGAACAACATGTACGTTTGTTTCGGGGCGCCATGGGTGCTGAATTTGTGTTTATGGATGACAACGCCCGTCCTCACCGTGAAAACATTGTAGACGAATGCCTTCAATCGGAGGATATCACCCGTATGCATTGGCCAGCATACTCACCGGACTTGAATCCAATAGAGCATGTGTGGGATATGCTTGGCCGACGAATGGCAGCCCGTCAACCCCCTCCCACCTGTCTACCGGAACTTCGGAATGATTGCTTGATGAGTGGTGTAATATTCCCCAAGATCAGATTGATCATTTGATACTCAGCATGCCTAGGCGTTGTCAGGCCTGTATTGCATCGTCCGGGAGACATACTCCGTATTAACCATCCTACTAACCATGTTATACTGTTTTTTGTAAATAGGTTCTTTTTTTAAATTTGGTCAAGGGAGTAAAACTTGCAATTTTTATTAATTATGTCAAACATATAGCATCATTTTTGCTCTTTACTTTTTGTTTAATAAATAGACTTTACAAATAAGTCAAATTTGTTTTGCTTCTTTCTCTTTCTTTGCCTGAACTTCATTATCCTTAATTTATGGACATGAGTGTATAATATAGTTCTAAATACAAAAGTTCAAAATTCTACGGGTTAAAGTTTTAGAGTTATACAAAATACGAAATAATTTTTGGCGCCAAATTTGGCGATATTTCGGCGAAACTCGTCAATGTCGACGACATTTTAAGCATGGGCCAACAATGACAGATTATCGCCAAATTTGGCGATATTTCGCCAAAACTCGCCAAGAACAATGACAAATGGCGATACTTTGGGCATGGACCAAATGACTGACTATCGCCAAATTTGGCGACATTTCGGCAAAACTCGCCAAGGTCGAGGACAGACGGCGAGATTTTGGGCATGTACCAAACAATGACTGAGTACAATTGTATTATATTGAAGATGTCCATAGACATTAAAGTACTGAAATTCTTTTTGGTGGTCCTGTAAAGAAACTCCAGTAGATTGGAACCAAAAATCGAGATGCACAACTAGATGTTACAACAATCTTACATATGAAATTTCATAATAGTTTTTGAGATTTGAGAGGTAAATATGCACACACGTACACCAAAAGTCGCCAAGCATGGCGACTTTTGGCATAGTTCTTGAGGGAGGCACGTGACCGTGGTCGGACCATTACCTAACTTATGTGGTAGGACGGTATTGTGCTTGAAATGGATGAATGCCCCTAAAACTGCCATTGACCGTAATGTATTGGAAATCTTTTGAGTGTTCCTGTAGCAGAACTGTAAATGATAAAGACACTTTTTTTAATGGAGAAATTCATTTTCTAACTCTTTACAGCATATATCACTCCTGAGTCGTTTGAAATAGCCCAAAACCTCTAAAAAACGCTTTGATGAATGTCGGCCCATAGAGCGTAATGTATTTCGAATCTTTTAGGCGGTTCTGTAGATAAACTATCCAGTCGAATGGAACCGAAAGGGGAGGTGCACAACTAGATGTTACAACAATCCTAAATATGAAGTTTCAACATTCTACGCCTAATAGTTTTTGAGATATGCGAGTTTAATGAATTTCGGCCCATTGAGCGTAATGTATTTCGAATGTTTTGGGCGGTCCTGTAGATAAACTATCCAGTCGAATGGAACCAATAGGGGAGGTGCACAACTAGATGTTACAACTATCCAAAATATGAAGTTTCGACATTCTACGCCTAATAATTTTTGAGTTAGGCGAGTTTAATGAATTTCGGCCTATAGAGCGTAATGTATTTCGAATCTTTTGGGCGGTCCTGTACGTAAACTATACATTCGATTGCGACTAAAATGGGAGGTGCACAACTAGATCATAGAACAATCCTAAATATCAAATCTCAACATTCTACGACCAATAGTTTTTGAGATATGCGAGTTACATACATACGTACGTACGTACAGACGGCATGGAAAAACTGACCACAATAGACTCGCCGCTCGTCAAAATGAGTTGCAGACGCGTTAATATGATCGTGCATGCTAGCCTACGATGAGATGCATCGAAAAAATTCTTAAAATTAAATTTAGAGGTAGTCAAAATCGGTTTTTTTTGTCGAAATTTGGCCCCCAAAATTTTTCGGGATCACATTACTTCCTTATACTACGTATACAAGGAAGTAAAAAGAATGGTGTGTATAGCATTAAAAAAAAAAAAAAAAAAAAAAAAAAAGAAACACAGGGAAGCTTTACAATGGAAATGGATAAGGGTTTTTGAGCAGTCGTTATTTTCAGTGCATTTTGGTGACTTTTATATGTTTCAAACAAAGCAAAATTAATATAGCGAAGAAGATTACAATTCTTCTTTGAAAAGAGTAAAAGAGTATATCGCATTTAAACCTGTTACAAGGGAAGAAAACTGTTATAGATTTAGTCTATGATTAAAGTAAATATTCATTTGCTTTAATTTGTTTGCTCCTTTCTTCACAAAGAATTTCACATCTGTGCCACTCGTCTTGCATAAATGCTGGGACATAGCGAAGCATTCAAAGACCTGTTCCGAAAAATGCTAGAAGAGGCTAATCGCTACAGCCGCGTCTTTGCAATGACATTTGCGAGTTGGTTATTTATCTGTTCAGCAATAGTTTAGGCGCAAATTCGATCGATCTGGTAAGGGTTTTATGCTTTCTGCTTATGATTCATCTTTCTTTTTTACACTGAGATTGAAAAGAAAGAAAAAAAAAAGCTTAAAGCATAGTTATTTTCATTACTGGGATTTTTAATGCAAACCAGGAATGATATATCTATCTGAGACAACCTGGAGAAAAAGAAAAATACCGCTCTCACCTAGAACGAACAGATGGTTGTTTTCTGTGTCTCAACACTGGAAGAATAGATCGTAGAATTATGAGCGTAGACGATACACACAACTGGCATATACGAAATGGGTAAGAATTTCTAGTCTGGTAGTATTCTAACTAATCACAGCAAAATGACTAGTTTGTGTAATAAGAAATTATCGTTCGATTTTTGGAACACTAGAATGACCGTTTGTGAGTCTATCCGCTAGAGCACGTGACGATTTACAGATATTTTTGTCTGGATGCAAGCACCAGTTTATAGAGGAGACATCTAAAAATTGCATAAGAGGGCTCAGAAGTGTTTCGTTCTATGATCTAGTATTTATAAGGAGGACATTGACTCATAAATTCTAGTTCCGTCAATTATTTTCTAAATGTTAGTGGCATATTTTCTTTTCTCAGTGAAAGGCCTTTGAGAGGAAACTTGACTGCAAGCCATCTTGGACTGCTCATATGTATTAAAATGATATTTGAAAACACAAAGAATTCAGGATTGTTACAATTTCTGTATAGAGGTCTGAACCAAAATATAGGACAGTTTCATTGCATGCCTGACTTAGTCTAACATTTTCAATTCATTGTCAATTTTTCGTGTGTTAACATTGAATAACGATTTGAAACTCAGAACCCACTGGAGTAGCTGGAGGGGGTCCAAACAGGGGAATCTGATCCCGGGCGTTGCACCAAGGGACACCAAATTGTATATAAAACACTCCTCATGACATTTTAGCAAATAGGAGGAGGCGCAAAATTTGCAGTAGACGCCGGGGCCTGAAAATCCTAGCTACGCCTCTGAAAGCACGTGTAAAAATACTGTTGCGGAATTACTCTGCTACTCCTGGGGTTCGTCGTTCTAAAGTCCAGTTGGTGTAAAAAGTTCAAGTAAAAAGTCACTTGTCAGGATGGAACACAAACTTTATTGCTTCTAGAACTTCGTAGAACAATCAGCTGTACACAATTCAAAAGCACAATCTAGCAGTAACGTGCTTTTAACAATCCGCTTGGATCAGAAGCTCTCACAAATGCTGTATTTCTCACACAAAATAAGTCACTTTCACAGGCAAAAATTCCGTGGAAATATTCAAAGGATATAGCACACAATCCCTTAAGACACAGCAATGAAGAATTTACACACAGCACTTTAAAAACAGCTTCACAAAGCAAGCTAAAACACAGCTTCTATAGCACTATCAATTCACACAAAACAAGCGTACTGAGAGCTCTTCACACATTGAGCGTTCAACTCGCACTGAACTTTCGGGGCGACGCGCGCTTCTATAAATAGCCGACGCAGGAGGTACAAGAGGTTTCCAGAAAAGTCAATTTCTCGAGGGTTCTACATAAAGCGTGAATTTTGATTACGTCATAGAAGATAAATGTTAGGTTATTATACTTTTTAATGCAGGAAAAACAACTTCCAGGCCCCATTGGGAAAATCGCGCCAAATGACCAAAAAGTCGCCAAGCTTGGCGACTTTTGGCGAAATATCGCCAAATTTGGCGCCAAAAATAAGTCCCCAAATGTGAAGAGATCTAAGCTCTAGGACTAATATTTCTCGAGTTTTCTAGAACCTCCATTGAAAAACAATGGCAAACCGAAACCTCCATATCTCCGGTTCTAATTGGCCGATTTTGATGCAACAAAAAGCAAAATTTATCTATTTGAAGCGTAGAATACGAATTTTAAACTATTTTAAGCCACAGAGCAGCGGGTTGCCCCAAAAATTCGTAACAATACAAAGAATGTACTGGCGAGATTTAATTTTATTCGTAGCCTAAATTATTATACAAATTAAGACTCCAAATTTTATTTTTTGCCATTACCGAACAGTAAGTACATAGTAGTCTATGCACACCTTAATATTATTGTTTAAAAAAGGAAACCTCCTTCAGTGCTTCTTGACCACAAATTAGAACAAATTTTGATATCTTTGGAGACTCCAAATAGTTCAAGATGTCTCTCAAGCACGGAATTAGAAAATAATATATTATTGGAGTGGGGCGGGGTGGTAGATATCCGTAAGGAATAGTTTATCACTAAAATACTTTTATATTATTATTTTGTTTAAAAAATTCCAAATTTCTGGGATCTCTCAGACTCCTTAGTTGAAGCTCTGATTTTCTTCTCAAGTAATACTGCACACTATAATAAGCAGTAAACTTATTCATCCTGTTACGAAACGTGCAGAAAAAATTCTTAAATATACACCTGCATTTTCAAGACTTTTGTAATTGTGACACATTCCTCAAAATATTGCATTTTAATCAGTTTTCAAGAGCGGGATCGAGTTTAAATTATAAGTTAAAATCTTATTTGTTTTTGATTTTCTGCTAATGTTTGCTTTTATAATTTGTAAACACAAAATTTCATTTCAGGAAGCCAGAGAATGCTTGGCAAATCTAGAGCATAGAACTGTTTACAACCCGCTAACAATGACGTCAGGATTGTATTCGTACTTAACGACTTCTCAGACAAAGAAGATGAAACCGACGACCAGTTTTGTAGCTCCCATCATGTCACGTAATGAAGTAAGATTGCACAAAAATTTGTATATCTTGGGGGGTTTTATTTAAAATCATTGGCAAATAACTCAGCAAAATAAATAATAAACCATTTCGGTGACGATAACTTAATTCTATCACATCAATTTACATTGCACTGCTAAAGGATAACGAAAAGAGATTGGATTTCAGAAAATACTCATATTCAGAGAAATACTCCTGTTTTTCGGATTTCTCTCTACTAATGAAATGTTCTAAGCAATATGATTATTTCACTATGATTACTTCATATAGTAATATAATTATTTCACTCATAGTGCGAGGCAAAAGACTGTTCGAAAATGTGCACTTTTTGTTTTGTAGGATGAGGTGGGTAAGGGGGGCAGCTGGGGAAGAGAGTCAATAAATTTCGAAAATTCTTCCATTATACACTCGCTTTCAATAGCTAAGCACGGAGCGGTATAATGCTAAAAAATGGACAAATACTGCTTCGATTGACACGAAGGAAAAATAGGTCTGAAATCAACAAACAAGTTTCATAACGACTACAATAAACACAAGCATCCAGGTAACAATATTAAAGTAAATTTTTAGATTTGCCATCTGGATTTCGAAAACGTAACTACCCAAACATACCATTGAATACAGTTACCAATAGCGAACGAGCTTCTAGTCCATTGTGCTGAGCAGAGTGCCGAAATGGTACGCAAGCGTAGACCGCGCTGTTGCTCCATCTCGTTCTCACGCAAAGGATCTCTAAGAAAATTACTAATCCTGACGATCCTAATCAGGATAATGGGATCAACTTATCAAATTATTGTATTATCATCGGTCCTTGATAAGTCTACAAAGTTTAAATTAAATCTGACCGTTTAAAGTGGGTCAAAATTGAGTTCAAAGGAGTCGGTTACAAACAAACAAACAGACAGGTGAAACTAATAAAAGCGTGTTAAAAAAGCACTTTTCCATGTAATGACACATCGGCGCTTTGTGACCGGTACAGAAGAAAAGAAGGGATAGTTTAGTTCCTTCAACTCTGTTGATCGCTGTTGGAATTTCATTCTTAGTGCTGTTAAGTCATGTGGGGCAATTGAGATTGTTTATCATGCGTGATATTGAGTCTTTGTGCATCGAGCACTAGAATTGATTCACTCATGCCGTAGTAATTTGGAAAGGTCTCAAATAAGTCATTACTACTTAAGCTTTTCATCTGGAAATCAAAGTATTTCACCAAGTAGGATGCACAAATCAACGAATTTCTTCGAACTTAACAGAATATTTTGAAGGGATTTAAAGAAATATTTCTGAACAATTAACGATTGACAGTGACGTCATATCTGTTAACACCTCATGGAAATGCGCTATCATTCAGGATTTAAAAACTAAACTTTTGAAAGCTTTTGCTGCGGACTGTATATATGTCACCTTCATTTTAATGCACAAAAATGTACGCTATCTTCGATCGACAAACGGCGAAAAAACACATTCATGGATTACTGGAAATTTACGCCTTATAAGTGAAACGTTGTTGGAGACCATTTTCGAAGTTACTGAAGGCAAGTTAGTAACAACCGATAAGATTTTTTAAGCAAAGATAAAACTACGTATTTGACATTGCATGAAGCGGTTTGACTATGTAATTATTTTGGTGACCTGAATAGCGTAATCTTATACCATTACTAGCTGAAGTACCTGTCCTTGACGGGTTAGTGAATGCAAATTCCCAAAAAGCAAGAACTTTCGTCATCATTGTAGGAGTACACAGAATGGATGTGGTATATTGCCAAAGTAAAGAAAGCGAAGTTATAATTATGTATTGTTAAAATATTACAGGTTAAAGAGTCACTAAGTAATATCATTTCATTCGCTTTAGTCGTAATTATAGGATGCGCGAACGAATATTTATGCATATTGAAATAATTTTCGCAAAATCTCAAAATCTAATCAAGATTTTTGAAAAATTTGAAGCCTAGAATTTAAGTTGAGTGACAACCTATAATGTCACCCAATTTCGTTTCATTCCCTGCAGTCTTTATTTCGTGATGCTGGAACAAAATTTCAGCATTTTAAAACGATTTTCGCAAAATCTCAAAATGTAATCAAAATATTTTAAAAATTCAACGCCTATAAATTTATAAATTAAGATTAGCAACTACCTATCATATCACTAAATTTCGTATCATTCGTATTAGTCGTTATTACATGATGTTTGAAGAAAAATAAACGTATTGTGAGAGAATTTTCACAAAATCTCAAAATCTAATAAAAGCGTTTAAAAAATTGGACACCTATAGTTTATGTTGAGCAACCATCTATCACGTGACCCAATTTCATATCATTCGCTTTAGTCGTCATTACGTAATGCGGGAACAAAGATTCACTCAGTTTTAAACGATTTTCGCAAAATCTCGAAATCTCATCGATTTTTTTTAATTAGATGCTTATAGTTTAAGGTGAGTGACCACCTATCATTTCACCCAATATCATTTTTTCACCTCTGCAGTTATTACGTGATGTGCGAACACAAATTTACGCAGTTTGAAATGATTTTCGCAAAATCTCAAAATCTAATCAAGATTTTTTAAAAATTCGACGCCTATGTTTTAAGTTGAGTGACCACCTATCATGACACCTAATTTCATATCATTCGCTTTAGTCGTTTTTACATGATGCTTAAACAAGAAAAGCGTCACGGACAGAATGACAGAATGACAGAACGACAGAATGACAGACAGACAAACTTTTTTTTGAGGGACGCATCGGATTCCCGGGTGCTTGAAACGGATAGAAATCGCAAAATTTTTGAATTCCAAGAAATGTACAGACAAAAGTCTAATTTTATTTATATAGATTCCCTTCATACTGGTTGATCCTTGGGAAACAGAATTCGGACCCTATATGTTACTTCTCCAACGCATTGAAGATGAAGCAATCCTGAAATTGTCGGGAAAGTTTATCAATTTGTTTTTAATAAATTCTAACCATACACTGAAGGATAGAGCTAAACATAGATGGAATACTACTTTTAGATTTAGATGTTTCCTCCAGATGTCAAAAATATCGTTGATGGGTTAAAAAATTTGTCGAAATCAGTAATTTTCACACAATTAGAATATCTTGTGTATGCTTACAAATCACCACAAAACTTACAGATCTTTCTGCGAGCTGCATAATGAAAACTATAGTTACATAGTCATATTTCAATGTAAAAAATCTGTTACTATCAATTACTGTTACTTCTCCAACCCAAAGTAGGACAACTAAACTAGAAAAAACCTAAACTAGGGTTTCGTTTACTGTTGTTGAACACACAACCCACGTTGTTGAATGGTGTGTGAAATTAGTGACCGAAGCATCCACAAAGAGTTGGTGGAATCAGACTTTAAATCATGATTAATTTCTGATGAAGAATAGTATTTTATATATGAAATCGACTTACATTAGAGTACTTTTTGAGATGTAGATCACCTACACAATGGTACTGGTCAAGGCTTAAACTGATAGACGACTTCATCATATCCGCATTTTTTTCTCGACCAATTATGCCTGATTTAATCACCTCTTTTCATATCAGAATGATACAATATTTTATAGTCGAGGTTATATATAGTATTTAGTTTTGGTTATATTATATAGTTTATATTATATAGTTGGTAATATTTTATAGTTTTGGTTAGTCACAACATACTTACCAAATACTGTATTGTTTTGCTGTAGTTTTGTATTGTTTTGTGGGGGAAAATGTCTTCTGTCCGAGGCATTCGTTCCTTTGTAAGGTAGCGCTAGTGGGTTTTGCCTTAACGAACAAATAACGTTGTGGTAATTAGAAATTATTTAATAATTCTCACGCAAATATTTTTTATATATATTAATTCATGAATAATGAGTGTTTGTACTTTCTATTTTGCATGTTTCACCGCCTTTTCGTAACAGAAGAAAAAATCTGGAGTGACTCCACTCCACTTTCCGAACACTTACGATTAAGATCATTACCAAGCATTTAAATAAATTTTAATCGATGAATAATTCAAATATATATACCAAATTGAAGCTCAATCGAATGCACCGTTTAAACGCTAGCGTAATTTCAAGAATTTCGTCCCATAGGCCGTAATGTAAAAGAAATCTTTGTCGTAGCCCTGTAGAAAAACAATAAGTCCTATACACACCAAAATCAATACAGGTCTTGTGACGGTGGTTTATAATATATATACCCAATTTGAGCTCAATCGAATGCACCGTTTAAACGCTAGCGCATTTTCCAGAATTTTCCCCCATAGGCCATAATGTAAAAGAAATCTTTGTCGTAGCCCTGTAGAAAAACAATAAGTCCTATACACACCAAAATCAATACAGGTCTTGTGACGGTGGTTTATAATATATATACCCAATTTGAGCTCAATCGAATGCACCGTTTAAACGCTAGCGCACTTTCCAGAATTTCTCCCCATAGGCCATAATGTAAAAGAAATCTTTGTCTTAGTCCTGTAGAAAAACTATAAGTCCTATACACATCAAAATCAATACTGGTCTTACGATGGTGGTTTATAACATATATACCCAATTTGAGCTCAATCGAATGTACCGTTTAAACGCTAGCGCACTTTCAAGAATTTCTCCCCATAGGCTATAATGTAAAAGAAATCTTTGTTTTAGTCCTGTAGAAAAACTATAAGTCCTATACACACCAAAATCAATACCGGTCTTGCGACGGTGGTTTATAACATATATACCCAATTTGAGCTCAATCGAATGCCCTGTTCAGGAGCTATCGTGTTCACTCACATACACACAAACACGCACACACACACACACACACACACACACATACATACATACATCTCGTAAAAATAGCATAAATGAATTCAGAAGACCTCAAAACGTGTAAATACACCAAAATCTCGAATTCGAATTTTTTCATGATTACAGTACTTTCCTTACATGGTACATGTTCGGAAAGTAAAAATGCATTTTTCGTCGAAAATTGCAAAATTTGTAGTGCGATGCGAAAGTAGAAGATATTATTTGATCGGAAAAATAATTTGGTAATTAATAAACCCGATTGGCTGATTTCTAGCTCTATCAGAATAACAGCAGTGAAAAATAATTATGCTTTTTAGGCCCAGTAAAAAATGTTAATTTTACCCCAAATTCCGAAAGTTAAAGTGCGATGTGGGACAGAAGATATTATCCAATCACGATAATATTTTACAACGTTTTTATTGAACCCAGAGTGAACCCTTTCCGCACTATTAGAATAGTGATTTCAAAAATTATTATTATTATATTTTTTGGCCCACCCTAGAACACAGCCTAATAATGATAATGTCACCTGCATAGCCATTTATCGGCTCAATTTCAAACTAAAATTTTGAGGTTTCTGTATCGAAATCTGTATCTTTAACAGACACGCCAGACCGATTTCATGCTTCTAATTTTCAATGCGTTCGAGTTACCTATTTTAAAAGTATCAAAGTTAGAGGTACTTCCATGAAACAACCTGCATTAACTTATCAATATACTTCCAGTATAAGCCTGATGCTATAGTTATTAATTCACTTTGCAGGAGCAGGTGAAAGGAAAAAAGACAAAGAAAACTTCTGGCATGTCTACATTAGAAGTAAATTCTTCAAAAAAGGCAGAATTCAAGACTGATTTTATGACGGCTTCAGCTATGTTGAAACGCAAATTCCCGCAAGAGTTTGAGTGAAATTTGACTTGACAACAAACGAATACGCTTTACAGAATATATCTGTAAAATTGAACTCGTAGTGCTAATTTATTTTATTGCTTTTACAGAGATCCCTAATAAACATCCATATAAAGATGTTTTCTGATTATTGGATGAAAAAAATCTATTTTTTTCATTATTCACAATCGTTTATGAAGATTAAAAAAATACTGTGCGTATGTTTGCTTATTTTCCGTTTACAACACAATAGACAAATCTTCTTTCAATTTGTATAGTAATTTTCATTTCTTATTTATTTTGTACACTCACCTAACAATAAGTAAAATCATAATTGTAGTGTGACGTTTTTTTGACGTGAATACGTCTTTAAATTTGCTTCCATAGCGGGAGGCAATTCAGAAAACTGATGACAACAAAATCGGGGTATACAGTTTGATGTTGCATCTACACATTGTTACGAAGTTTTGGGACAACCCGCTGTTCTGGAGTTTAAAATAGTTTAAAATTCGTCTTATACGCGTCAACTAGTTAACTTTTACATTTTGTTGCATCAAAATTGGTCAAGTAGAACCAGAGATATGGAGTTTGGCTTTCGCCGCATTGATTAACATAGAGTTTTCTAGAAATCTCGAGAAATATGGGTCGTAAGCCTTCGCTAACCTCACTTTTTGGGACTTATTTTGGCGCCAAATTTGGTGATATTTCGCCCAAAAAATTGACAAGTTTGGCGACATTGCGGACATTTGGAGCGATTTTCCCAGTGGGGCTTGTAAAGTTAGTTTTCCTGCATCAACATTACGTAATAGCCTAATGATTCAGCTGTATTCATATGACGCAATCGAAATTCGCTCTCTCAGGGAAACCTTCGGAAAATTTCTAATAGCTTCTGCGTCACCTATGAATAGGAGCTGGCTGCCCCGGTTTAGTCAGTCTCTAGTTTGTCCGCTGACGTGCGAGCAGAGATACCTGAGCTGTGCTGGGAAGCTGTGTTCGTTAGTTTATGCAATTTTGAAGAGGTCTTTCGCTTGTATTTAAAAGCCGGTTTTTAAGTGCAGTGTGCAAATTCTTCATTGCTGACTCTTGAGGGACTGTTTACGATTTCTCTCATAAATTTCCACAACATTTTTGCCTGTTTTATTTTGTATGAGAAATACTGCATTTGTGAAAGCTTTGATACTGAGCGGACTGTTTTGAGCGAGCAACCGGCCGTTAGTGCCTCTAAATTTTGTACAGCTGATTGTTTGACGAAGTACTAGAGGCAATAAAGTTCATGTTCCATCCTGACAAGTGGACTCTTTACTAGAACTTTCTATACCAAATCGACTAGAACGACGAACCCAGGAACAAGCAGACTTTTCTGCTACATTTGGTGTTAGAATTGGGGTTCTAAAGGAAGACTGATTTTCCAGTGCATGGTGTGGACAAGAAAAATGGAGGACCTTAGAAAACTGATAGAGCAGATGAAAACAGATATAATGAAGGAGATGAAATCTGAACATGAAGAGATAGAAACCGGAAAAGAAGAAATGAAAGCAGCAAACTACAAGGTGAAAGCCGGACTGGAGAAAAAAATGGAAGATGGTCAAAAAGAAATGAAAACCGGATTGGAAGAGTTAAGAGCCGCATACGAGGAGATGAAATCCGGACTGGAGCAACTAGCAGCTTTTACAAGCTATTCTTGATGCATCCTTAATTTTATGATATTCAGCGTTTCAATTCCCAAGTTCCAGTCTCCATTTTGAGGATGAATGATGCAGCTTTGAAACGAATGTTAAAAATCAGCAAATAAATAAATTAATCCATCTGGTGCCCATAACCTTTTAGAAATGTTAGCAGAGTTATGGCACAAATATAGTAAATGTGGGATTTTAACATAACATTTACTTTTTTAAATTAGAATGGAAGAAACAGGCACATCACATAACAAGGTAACATCGAGAAGGAAAAAAAGAGTAGCAGAGTAGAAGTAAGAGTAGAAGTAAAAAAAGTAGAAGTAAAAAGAATGTGTGCGCGAGCACAGTTACAGTTAAGTAGATAACTGTTTATTGAGGGATATAGAATTCAGGAGGATAAGACATTGCACAGTAAAAAAATAAACAATTCAATACTCAGCAATTTTCTTAAGCTGTTGAAATTTTTATGATTGTAACCTATTTATAGAAAAATACATGTGATGCATATTCTAAAGCTTACGAAATATTGTAACAATAGATTAAAGCTGTTGTGAACTAATAGTATTTAAATATATGTAAAATAAACTCGGCTGTTCGAACCTCGTCAGGGGAGAGCCTCCTGAACCCCCCTAATTTTTTAGTTTCATTAGTGCCACATTAAAACGATATTAATTGACTATGCCATTTTATCTCTCACTTTTCGTGTATTTCGCCTGGTGACCATAATAGTCGGACGCAGGAGCGTAGCCAAGGGGGGGGGTTATGGGGGGTCATAACTCCCCCCATGAGGAATTTTTTGCCATACAAAATGTATATTCTTCACTACATTATCGCACCCACGTATACATATATATGAGCTGTAGTAGTCGTAACCCCCCCCCTCCCATGAAAAATTTCTGGCTACGCCCCTGGTCGGACGATAACAAGACGCTACGATGATAGTTAGTGCTCCCTCGTTCCAGGATTTCGAAGGTTCTGAAGAGCTGCATAATGGCTTAATTGGGGTTCATTTTGGCATAATGAAGACCCTGCAGAAGGTTCGCGAGCGCTTCTACTGGGCTAGGGCACGAGACGATGTTGAGAAGTGGTGTCAAGCTTGTGACACCTGTAACTGTCCGTAAGGCCCGAAGAAACGTAGCCGTGGAAAACTACATTGTTATAATGTAGGAGCACCTTTTGAGAGGATTGCTATCGTCAAGACCATGGAGCATTTCCATCATTACCTGTACGGCCGAAAGTTCCTGCTCCGAACGGACCATGCCTCTTTAACCTGGCTTCTAAATTTCAAGAATCCGGAGGGCCAGATAGTCAATGAGGAAGGGCAAAAAAGTTTTTGCTCGAAATTTTTATGCCGTGTGACCATTGAAGTAAATTTTATAGTGTTATTTTACAAAGTTTCATATTATTTTAAGGTTGAAAAGTGTTTATGATTTGAGTTTGTCTGTTTCGCAAGCCTAAACTTAAATTTTATTACATTTGTGATATCTGTAACTGCCAACTGGAATTTTACAGTTTGGCGGTTTAAATGGCGACCGTTCTTGGGGCTCGAGCCCCCCCCTCCCCAGAGATAGATATACTATGGATTAGGGAAGTTATTTTTTACTGTAAATTTTCACATGAACTGAAATTTAAAAAAAGAGCAGTGTATATATAAATATACACCGGTGTGCAAAACTTAAGCTACAGGTGCAGTTTTTGCCATAACTCCACTGGAAAGCATCTCACAGACTTGAAATTCAGAAATGCGAGACAGCATTTTGTATTCAAACAATGACGAAAGCATGGTTGTGCAAAAATGAAGGCAATGCATACACTACGGAATCAAACAAAAACGGCTTTATTGAACTCACATTATCTAAAGACATGTTTTTCTGTACAAGAACAACAAGCAGATGTTTCTTAGTATGAGATATGCCCTCCCCTTACTGCAGTGGTTGCTTCACACCGTCTCTCGATACAGAGCACTAGATTCTCCAACAGTTCTTGAGAAAAAGTGCCCATTCCTCAATCAGCATTCTTTTCAGTTGTTGGATGCTCCCCGGGGGATGTAATCGCGCCGCAAGGCGTCTCCCTAAAGCATCCCACACATCCTCTATAGGCCCGTTTACATGTACACAAATGCGGAGTAAATGCCGGAATTTTCGCTGCTTTCTACCCCACTTCCCCTACATGGGGAAAAAATGCGGGGTAGAAAGAGTCCTATCCGAAAGGAGGGTTAATGCAGAGATGACCTCGCTTTCCCATGATGCATTGCGAGTTTTCCCTTATATACTCTGCTTTTACCCGGGATTTTCCATTTTTCCATGTAAACGGGCCTTATGGAATTTAAATAAGGGGAGTTCGCTGGCGAATCTATTCGAGTGATATCTACACTGTCCAGTAGCTCCTGAACAGCAGGGGTCCGATGTGGCTGTATATTGTCATCCATAAATATACGAAGTCTGCTCCAATGGCACCTCGGAGCAGATGCACATGGGAAGGATCGCCTCCCGACAATAGCGATCTTTTGTTACAGAACCTCTGTCGAAAACATGGAGCTGTCCGCCCGTTCAGCATAATGCCTGCTCAGACGAGAACTCCTGGACCACCGTAACGATCGCTTTCCATGATGTTACTGCAATGAAACCTTGTACCGAGCACTCTCCAAATCAACGCACTGAATCGACTCTCATTCGTACAAAGGACACGATTCCATGAGATGTCCAGTTTCTCTGCTCCTAGCACCACTCTAAACGGTGGCGTCGATGGCCACCTTTCAGATGGGCAACGTTCAGGACGGCGGTGGAATAGGCCACTTTTGTGAAGGCGTGTGGGCACAGTGAACCGTGACACTTGTCGCCTCGTTGCTGTACACATTTGCTTAGCAATGGCACTTGCTGATTGGTTTCGGGCTCTTGTCTCCTGCAGAATGATATATCGGTCATCCACTGCAGTTGTTTTCCTATGGAGCTGTCCGCCACCAACCTTTCTAACAGTTGTACCTATGGTTTGGAAGGCTTTCCACGGGCGCAAGACGACACTTTTCTCGACTCTGAAATCTTCAGCTATACGGGTCCGCTACTCTCCTCCTCCAGCTTTCTGATCATTCTTCCACGTGTGAAGTCATCCAAGTGATTTCTTCAAGCCATAATTCACGAAAGAACTCACTTGAACTTGCAGCGAATGTCTGTAATTGCGTCTCCCCCTTTCTTTTATTGTAGCCAGATCCGGCCTCCTATCTGAAGAGGCCCGGTTACAAGCATTTTTTGGGACCCCCAAAATACCGAACGATAAAAATGCATGAATGAGTTGTTGTACATTTATATACAGAACGTTAAACATAACACACATACATAAACTAAAACACCCTTGATGAGATTTTAATGGCGGTGATTATATTGTTTTTCGAATATAAAGTTCGAAATACAATGAAGCGGCTTCGAACGTGCGAATAAAATCTGTGGGGTAGTATGTCATAGATTTTTAGTTTTTTAAAGTTTAGTTTTTTAAACTTGCTATTAAAAGAGGGGGACTAGCCTTTCTCAAAGGGTAATACTAAGAGTTGTGAGAAATTGTGAATCTTTCCGCTCTAGAGCATCCCTGAAAATGATGTTAATAGCTTCAAAATAGTCAATGAAGCTACGATATATATAAAATAACTTTTTAATGATCCATAATTAAATAAATGCTCTTTTGACAGATATGATATTTATTAGTTAAAAAAAAGCCCATAGTGAAAAAGCGAGGGAGGGAAGAGAAAAACAGAGGTTATATGCTGAAGCTTTTCTAAACAATTTAACATAGAATCAACAATTTTATTTTTTCTCCAAAATTAATGAAAATATACCGGGTTTTTCAAAATAGATTTTACAGCGATTATATTTTAAACCGTAAGTGATAGAAACATACTTTCAGTTAAAAAAGCTAGTCAAATGACTAGTAGATTTCAGATATGGCAATTTTTTACTGGGGGCTGTATATATATTAAAATACGAAATTTAATTTTTATCCGGACCCTTCTTTCCTGTCACTTAGAAAAATGTTGCCCTTTGTCTAAAAAAATTAATGAAAAATATCCCGTGTCTCTAAGTGAAATAGTTAGCAAGAAAATCAATTTTGAAAATGATGACTTACACCACTTTATCTACTGTGTTGGCGTCAGTTTTCAGGCGAAAAAATTTTTACTTTAGGGGACCAACTATGAGTTGATAAAAGATAAATAAGATCCCATTGTTGGGAAAAGCAATTAAACGCGTTCAAATGTATGAAATTATCAGGTACAGTTTTACCTAAAACGATCGGTACTGCTTTATGAAATTAGCGATAATTTAGTCTTTTAGGGGGTCATCCTCTAATTACATCACGCTTCTGGAGAAGAGATCTTAAAGTGTAAAAGAGAATGATAAAATAATGGCGTAGGTTACTATGTTGTGGTAACTTTCACTAGAAACTGCCAAACATGCTTTGCAGAAAAATTCTAGCTATATTAGGATTTGAGGAGTCTATCGAGTGACTATTAACATAATTTAACGTCAGTTGAAAAGTAATTACATTTTTCGCACTTTTGAGATATCGCCTTAGTGCTTGGCGAGAAATGCCAAAATTTTCAAAATGCATATATCGCTAACTATTTCACTTAGAGACAGGGGATTTTTTTTAAATCAATTTTCTTACACGAAGAATAACATTTTTCTAAATATAAGTTATAGGAAAGAAGGAACCATATAAAAATTAAATTTCGTATTTTAATATGTACACAGCTCCTAGTAAAATAATTGCCATATCTGAAAGCTACTCTTAATTTGACTAACTTTTCAAATTGAAAGTATGTTTCTATCACTTACGGTTTAATAGATAATCGCTGTAACTAACACCTATTTTGAAACACCTGGTATAATAAAAAGACATAGAACATTCATCTAACTGCATACTTTGTTTCATTGCGCAGTTGCTGCATAGGGATTCAATCTGCATAAATGCTAGCGATGAAAATAATCTAAATATTGACTTACTTTCTTCAAAGGTTGAAAAATTTGATTAAATTGATATACTTCAAGTCATAATTTAGGTTTGAGGAACTATATAAAATTCGAGTTATTTCTGAAAAAATCTCGTTCTTAAAAAATATATGTACACAGTATGCAGATGTTAATACATTCGTATAACGTCCAATATAAACATATGCTTGTAAAAGTTTTGAGTTAATGAAAGCAAAAGAAGCTAACAAAACATGGGCGCAAATACTAGGTCTCAAAAACTAGAAGAGTACTGTCGATTTGGCCAACATATTTGTAACACAACAGACTTTGTGTACCTGCAAAGATTATTTCCAATACAGGTTATTTATAATTAATTCCAGACGTGGAAAACGTAAAGTTTAAAACGAATGGTTATCCGATACTTCTAGGTTTATTTACAAACATGTGCACACCAGCACATCCCATTAGTCTTCTTCAAATGGTGGCAGAAAGGGTGATTTTCTCCTGTGTAAAATGCCCCTCTGGTCACCTGATTATTATTATTATTATTTTTTTTTGAGTTCCAGAGATCTTCTGTCATTCAAGAAAAATGAATACTTAGCAATAATATGATGTTTGTCTGTGTTTTAGGTACTTTAGCGCACTTGAACAGTGCTTTTTAAACATGTCCTTTAAAAGATTTTTGCGTTGTACTGTTTACCCGCATGCCACATATGTGATAATAACAAGCCATAAACAAGGGCAATAGTGGGAATTTATCTATACAACTATAATAAATTTTTGGAAATTTATTTTTCATATAGCGAAAATCTGAATATTTATGCTTAGAATGGTAGCCTAAAGTTAAAAAATTACTAACAACAGGTTAAAATGAATGCACAATTCATTACAGTCAAGGCTTGCTAATAACCACTTAAAAAAAATTATATATACGAAAATTTCTAAAATGTAGTAAACCTGAGACGAATTTTCTTAAAATATTTTTTTCCCTTTAAATCCTTTGTATATATTTTTTTAATCTTAAGTTTGTTAACAAACTACTACTAAGACTAACCAAACATTTTCAACTATGCCCTGATTATTCCACAAGCTTTCTAGGACGGAGCTTTGTTTTTCAGTTTTAAGGGGAGGGGGTATATCCTATTATTTGTATCTACAATGTAAAGTCCATAAATAATCAAAGGGGTATTTCGAAAAAGTTACATAATTTTGGTACCTTAAATTAAAAAAACTATTTATGTCAAATACCTCAAAATATTTAGAATGTCTCTTTACAAGCTGTGCTATGCACTATAATAAACGATAAACGTGTATTAGTTGCGAAAAATTTTATTAAAAATCGAAAACTTTGATGTGCAGTTCCATTTTTAAGAATTTTTCTGAAAATTTCATAAAAGGTGCCGTTTTCTCATTTATTTCAGCCTTTAGTGAAGCTTAATAAATCGACCGGATTTTTTTCGAATTTCCGGCGCTATTACTTCAGTTTGTGTACAAAAACTGACATCGAGGCAGATTTTGCTTCTTCGACATTACACGCTTAGAGCACTGTTTAATATATAACCTTCGAGAAGTTTACCATCCAGGGGCGTAGCTAAGGGGGGTGGGGTTAGGGGGGGTCATACCCCCATGAGGAATTTTTTGCCATACAAAATGTATATTCTTCACTCCCTTATCACATACATGTATGCATATATGCGAGTTGCAGTAGTCGTAACCCCCTACATGAAAAATTTCTGGCTACGCCGCCAGTGAGAAGGACATTAAACAGTCAAGGCGACTTATTTGTGACTCATTCGCGACGTCCCGTGGCGGTCTTGCACGTCCCAGTGACTTCACATTTAGGTCATGGTGCTATTAGGGAAAAAGCTGCTTTTCTTTTCTTTTAATAGCAGAAATACTACCTGTAGCAATCCAAATCACACGTAACCACGTTTATAAAAATCTGAAAATTCAATCCATGACGCCGGAAACCAAATTATTGCAGTGTATATAGTTTAGAAACTGCTTACATTAGGCAGTTTAGGTGATTATAGTACTGTCTATAAATCACTTTTAGGTTCTTTAGTGATTAAAAAAAATATGTTAGGGCAAGTTTTTGGAGATGCTTTCTCCCCTATCTGAGACCTAGAAGGTATTTTTATGATTTGCGAATAAATGAAAATTTAAATTTTTCGGAATGTACTGTGCAACTTATTTTTAGATTTTTTGCATGTTTTTAATTGACACTATTTTAATTTAAAAGCAGATACTAATCTTGCAGATACTTTTCTGCCATTATTACACTTTGTCTGGCGCAGCATATCCTTTTTGGATCTTGTGCCATTAAACACCAACTAACCAACCAACCAACCTTAAATTTAAAAGGTACTTTTCCGTTTTGGGGACGACATGAAAAAATTACCAAAATGTGCTATAACGTCCCGGAGATATGCATAATAAGGTAATATGTGATATGCGTAAAGGCTGCCATTGTTTGCAACTTGTCAAGAAAAAAAAATTTAGACTCCAAAAGTTTTTGTGGCACACCTGAAACGAAAAGTACATTTTAAAAATATTTACATCCATTCCATAAATTTTTGTTTGATAATTGTTATTATTATTATTATTATTATTATTTTGTATTATTAATTTAAATATCCTTTTACAAATGCATTCATTCTGCAATATTGGTCAGTAGAAATTAAGACGAATGTGTTTCATGAAAGAATAGAAAACTGATAATGGCACATGTATGTATGTAGGATATATCGAAAAATAACTTTTTTTTTCGAAATTCGCTTACCATTAGTGCTATCTTTCGGCCAAACTGGTTCAATAAAAAGTGTGCTAAATTTCAACTCGATTAGTTAAAATCTTCAGTTGCGGCATTGAACCTAAATTTTGAAGAAAAAAAAAAAAGAAGAAAAAATGCAAATTTTTGTAAAATTTCTAAAAAAATATTATTTTTTTGAAAATTTCTTGTCCCTATCACTGAAGTTTACCTTATTTGACTCAATAATCTTATCTTAATATATATATAAAATGCTAATGTTCGTTTGTAAAGACAGGGTTTTCTCTATCACCACCAACTCGAATGAACTTTCCGTTAGGGTGGTAAATACCCCTTGGTCTCACGGTGAAAGTAAGGGAGTTTGGTGGCGATGGGTGGAAGTGGGTGGCCAAAATGTGAAAAAATATATATCTGTCCTTTACTAACTCATGAGAACTTCTGAATTTCAACTCCAATGTATGTATATATATATATAAATGAATGTTTGTGGGGTACGTATGGATAATTGAACGCATAGAATATTTTCACACAATCCATTTTGCTATATCTTGCCGCTAGGTGGCGCTGCAGAGCGTCGAATTCTATTCCGTTGGACCGCTTGCTATGAAAATACCATTCAACCAATTTTGATGAAAATTGCCATTTAAGGATAATTGAACACGGAGAAGGTTTTTATGCTATCCATTTTCCTCTAGCTTGCTGCTAGGTGGCGCTGCAGAACGTCGAATTATATTCCGTTCGACCTTTTGATATGCAAGTACCGTTAAACCGTTTTTGATGAAAATTGGTACACACGGATATTTGAAGACGTAGAATGTTTTTACTTTATCCATTTAGCTGTTACTTGACGCTAGATGGCGCTGCAGAACGTCGATTTCTATTCCGTTCGACCTCTTGCTATGAAAATACCATTCGACTGATTTTGACGAAAATTGGTACACACGGATATTTGAAGAAGTAGAATATTTTTACACTATCCATTTTGCTATAACTTGCCGCTAGATGGTGCTGCAGAAAGCCGAATTCTATTTTGTTCGACCGCTTCCTACGCAAGTACCGTTCAGCTAATTTTGATGAAAATTGGTACACACGGATATTTGAAGACGTAGAATATTTTTACACTATTCATTTTGCCATGACTTGCCACTAGACGGCGCTGCAGTACATCGAATTCAATTCCGTTCGATCACTTGCTATGAAAATACCATTCAACCGATTTTGACGAAAATTGGTACGCATGGATATTTGAACGCGGAAAGTAATTTTACACTATCTGTTTTGCCATGACTTGCTGCTAGATGGCGCTGCAGTACATCAAATTCTATTCCGTTCGACCGCTTGCTATGAAAATACCAACCGATTTTGACGAAAATTGGTACACACGGATATTTGAAGAAGTAGAATATTTTTACACTATCCATTTTGCTATAACTTGCTGCTAGATGGTGCTGCAGAACCCCGAATTCTATTTCGTTTAAGCGCTTGCTGTGAAAATACCGGTCACCCGAATTTGATGACAATTGGTACTCATGGATATATGAACATGGAGAATACTTTTACGCTATCCGTTTTGCTATAACTTGCCGCAAGATGGCGCTGCAGCGCATCAACTTCTATACCGTTCAACCGATCACCATAAAAAATTTTGTGGAGAATACATTCTAACTATTCATTTAGCTGTTACTCACTACTAGATGACAATGCAGCGCATTAATACTTTAACTCTCCATTAGATGGCAATGCAGCGCACCAACTTCATGACCGGACAATTGATCTCTATGGAAATTGATATAGCTAGATACTTGAATACGGAGAATGTTTTCATGTTATCCATTTTGCTATAAATAGCTACTTCATTGTGCTGTAGCACATCATTACTTTAACTCGCCAATCGATAGCGCTGCAACATATCAACTTCTTATTTTAATTCGTCTATTGATGGCGCTGCAGCATATAAAGACTGTTCAACTGAGCGCTATGAAAACTGGTATAGATAGATATTTGAACACGGACAATATTTTGGCTTTATCCATTTTGCTATAATTTGCCACTAGATGTCACTTCAAACCAATAACTTCAGGACCGTTCAACTGATCGCCATGAAAATTAGTAAACATAGATGTTAGAACGAAAAGAATATTTTCGCCGCCTCCGTTTAGCTATATCTCGCCTTCTGTACCGTTCAAATTGGTACACACAGATATTTGAGCACAGAGAATACTTTTACGCTATCTATTTTGCTATGACTTGCCTCTAGATGCCGATGTTGCGCACCAACTTCAAAGCCCGATCACCTTAAAAATTGGTATACATACACATTTGATCAGAGAGAATATTCTTTTAGTATTCATTTGGCTGTACTCACCACTTGATGTCACTGCAGCCAAGGCCTGATTTCCGGGAGGGCATTCAGGGCAAGCGTACTGGCCCTCAAATTGTTCTTTAAGTTTAAACATTTGTAAATTTTGAAAAAGCTTTCGAAAGAGGGTCCCCTAATGAATCTTTTGCCCAGGGACCCCCAACTCGGCAAATCTGCCCCTGACTGCAACACTTAACTCGCCACTAGATAGCACTTCAGCAATCAACTTCTTCATCGTTCAACTAACATCTCTGAAAATTGGTATACATACACATCTGAACACGCATAATATTTTCGCGTTATCCATTTTCCTTAACTCGCCCTTTCATGGCGCAGTAGCGCATTATTACTTTAATTCGCCATTAGATATCGCTGCAGCGTATCTCAACCGTTAAATTGTTTGCTATGAAAATTGGTACACATAGATATTTGAACATGAAAATATTTTGATGCTATCCATTTTGCAAAAACTTCGACAGTTGATGGCGCTGCGTCCAATCATCTTCTTCACCGTTCAAACGACCGCCATGAAATTCTTTATGCATAATTATTGAAAGC
Source organism: Cheiracanthium punctorium (assembly GCA_038373885.1). Taxonomy (NCBI): domain Eukaryota; kingdom Metazoa; phylum Arthropoda; class Arachnida; order Araneae; family Cheiracanthiidae; genus Cheiracanthium; species Cheiracanthium punctorium. Next base: position 143,742 of record JAWZYV010011934.1, on the reverse strand, counting down.
AGATAATATTTATGAGATATCAATTTTGCTATATCTATTCAAATATGATAAATAGTAATTGCAACAAACCGTAATATAAAAAAAGAATCTATCGATTCCCGTGCGAAGAACGGGGCATTCAGCTAGTAAGTGTATAAATTTTCAAGCCTGTGTACGCATTTGTCGCCAGATTGAAAGACACTGTCTACCTGAACTCTCCCAATATGACAGATAGCTTGAATTGACGATTGGCACAGTATATGAATCCATTCCCACTCAGACACAACTAGATAAGATTTTTCTGATTATCTTGATGAAAAATTTAGGGGTCGCGCTATATTCGGGCCAATACGATGATATACCCCCCCCCAAAAAAAAAAAAAACCGAGATTGCTCTTCTTTTTTCAGGATCTTTTCCTTCCTTAGGGAGAGTCTGGTTTAATTATTTCCAATCGGAAAGAAAACGGGGGGGGGGGGGAGGGCGGATTTTAATGATCAGTAATCGTTATCCCTGTGTTTCCTTGTTCCTTATGTTTCTTTTATCTTTCATTTTGAAAGTACAGTGAAACTTCTATAAGCGATTCTTAAGCGATTCCCTCCTCCAACGACCCATTTTTTAGGGGACCTATTTTTTACCCAATCTTACTTAATGTTAAAAGATCCTCTAGAAGAGACCACACAACCCTATAGAAGCAACCGGATCCTTTTCCCTGTCCGAAAATTTTATAGCATTTTTCCGAAAGTAAAGTAAACAAAAATCACTTTCCAAACTAATCGCTGTAATGTAAACCGACAGCAGGTTCAAGTACACGTATACATCATGTATGAATCATGTATGAAGATTAGAGAAGAGATATGTCTAAGAAACGAGTTATTTTGCCTTACCGTTCGAGCAGAGTATTGATGGGATTGAGTCACACGAAACTAGAAATTCGAAAAGAGAGTTGTCGGTTACCTTTTGTTGTGAAAACACCCAGAAAGCAAATTTAAAGCAAATATATTTTATTATAGCAAATTCAGGATGCATAAAGAATATCAGGATAAATGCTCTTTTGTCAGATGCAAAAAACAAGTAGAAACAGAAATACTCTCACAGAAAATAAGAATGAAAAAATCCGAAACTATTAAAATTTAAATTTAAAAATATGTTCGTATAATTACTTATGTATTAATATGCAGTTCCATAAATATTAAAGCCAACAAAATTTTTTAGCATTTTTTTACTTGGCTATCAAATGTTTATACTTTTGAGCGACCACCTCAGTTAACGACCTATTTTTTGCGGAACGAAGGGTGGCAGCTCTCGAGAAGTTTCACTGCATATATATGTATATATATGTGTGTGTTTGTGCACGTATGCATGTGGTGTAATGATTGGAAAACTTACTAAAGTATAAATCCTTGTTAAAATGCGAAAACTGAAATAAAAGAAGTTATTTTCAGAAAAATTACAAAAACAATCTACATTCACTTATCAAGCGTTTGTATTCACAGTCAACTGTTTATAATGAAGACTAACAAAAAAGCCAGGCTTTAGTTTTTTAATAAACATACACCGAAGTGTGTGTTTATAAAAAACACACTTCTCTCTGCGTGTGTGAATACATATATGTATCATAGGCGTAGAGTTATATGGGCCCGTGGGGCTCGAGCCCCCCCAATAAATTGTGAATAGGGGCTGAGCCCACCCAATAATTTACCACTAAATACAGAAGACTAATTTATACTAACGTAAAAAAAAGTATTCACGCCATTTACAAACGTTTAAAAAAAACGTTTACTTGTACTTTTAAAAATTTTCTCCTTTTGATTTCAATCATGATTTAGTATTCATTGTGACGCCACTTAACACATAATGTTACTATAAGCTGCCCTCGCCAGACTCTGGTTAATTAAAATCAGATTATGCAATGTGAAGTATGAAATGAAGAAACGTTCAGATGTGTCTAAAATGCACTATCTCATCGAAAATGATTTTTTTTTCTGAATAAATTTTTCATGGGGGGTGGTGGTGGTGGGGGGGTTACGCCTTCTGCAACTCACATATATGTATACGGGTGTATGATAAGGGAGTGAAGAATGTATACATTTTGTATGGCAAAAAATTCCTCATTGGGGGTGGTTATGACCCTCCTAACCCCCCCCCCTTGGCTACGCCACTGACATGAATATATGTGGTTGTGGGGCCTGGCCCCCCCAATAATTTTGAAAACTTTACGCTTCTGATATGTATATATTTGTAAGCCCCCCTAGGGAGAGTGTAACCCCCCCCCTTGCAAAAACGGCCTAGCTACGGTCCTGTCACCACAGCTGCTATAATGGATTTTTGGTACCCCAAATAAGTTTCAATTATGTAAGCATTGGAAATCCAATGACGTGCAGCGGTCCTAGCGGTAAAAGTATAAAGCATTTCCCGCGCAGAATGATAACTAATTTTACTTGTTCTTAATTTTCCAACCTAGCATCTGAACGAGATTATGAACGCGAGCACTAAATTTTAATTTTCTTTTCATTTTTACTTACGTTGTTGCCTTGGTAACAAATGAATAAAAAAAATATGTTCTATTATTATTATTAAAATATTGAGTTCGATTATTAAAATATTGAGTTTATATTTGTTAACGAGTGCGTATATCGTGGCTGACGGAAAAGGAGTTTTCCTCTGCCACGGTGTTGCAGAACACTCTGCTTGCATCTTGGGTTCGTCGTTCCAAAGTCTAGTTGGTGTAGAAAGTTCTAGTAAAAAGTCTACTTCTCAGGATGGGACACAAACTTTATTGTTTCTAGGACTTAGTCGAACAATCAGCAGTACAAAATTCAAATTCACTAACGGCAGCTCGTTTATAACAGTCCGCTCAGTACCGAAGCTTTCACAAATGCTGTAATTCTCACACAAAATAAAACACTTCCACAGGTAAAATTCAGTGGAAATACGCGAGGAATAACACTAAAAATCCCCCAAAACTCAGCAATGAAAGATTTACACTTAAAACAAAGCTTCAAAATCGCACACGGAAATACCGCCTCTATCACTCAGTTCACAGGGAAGAGCAGATAACTCATCCGAAGCTTGATCCACAATGAACTGGGACTTCGGAATGCTTGTATTTATAGGTGGAACAGAAGCTACAAGAAGTTTCCAGAAGAGTCTTATTTCTCGGGGATTCCACATAAAGTGGGGAATTTTTATTACGTCGTAGAGAAATATTAGGTTATTATGAATGTTAATGCAGAAAAAGCGTCCCATTGAGAAAATCGCCGAAGAAGCCGCATCGAGAAAGTCCCATTGAGAAAATCGCTCCAAATTACCAAAATGTCACCAAGCCTGGCGACTTTTGGCGAAATATCGCCAAATTTGGCGCCAAAAATAAGTCCCGAAGTTACCGAAGGCCTACGACCAATATTTCTCGAGATTTCTAGAAACTGCATACAAATGAATGGGAAACCGAAACCTCCGTATCTCCGATTCTAGTTGACCTATTTTGATACAACAAAAAGCAAAATTTAACTATGTGAAGCGTAGAACACAAATTTTGAACTATTTTAAGCCCCAGAACAGCGGGTTGCCCCGAAAATTCGTAACAATATTTACATTAGAAAATGGCTATGAATCATTACTTAGTTCTTTATGTAACATGAATTTAGTATTTTAATATGAGTTTTTTAGAGGCAATTTAAAGGTAATGTTAAAATTTGTCACAGCATTAAATAAATGTAAATACTGTTTGTTCGAGTGTGATCGTCATTATAAATAAACACATTTTAAATATTGCATTCACACATACTGCATTCTTCTAAATTTACTAATATTACAATATTATAATATAACAAATTTACTAATATTTATAGCTTTTGGGCAAAATAATAACACGATATTATATACATAATATCACTTCGCTTCGAAACTATCACCTATATTAATTACGAAATATTATTTTAAGACAATTATGTAATTAAAACACATAAGAAGCCGGAAATTATTATATAATGAGTTCATCATACTAATATTATAAATGTCAATGTTTCTATGTATGTTTGTTACTCTTTCACGCTGAAACGGTTTGACGGATTTGCATGAAATTTGGAATAAAGATAGTTAAAGGCCTAGATCAAGAAACAGGCTACTTTTTATCGTGCGAAAAAAAAAACACTGTTCCTATAATATACAAAAAAACCCCTATCTTTTATCAAAAAAAGTGTGTGTGTGGGGGGGGGAATTAACGCTTTATTCGCAAAGCCGTCGACAGATGGCGCAAACTTATAGAATACGCAGCTTTTAATAATATAAACATAAGATTTTCGGGACTTGCATCGAGAAGTTACAAACTAAGTGTTTTTAGGGATCGACCGATAGTATCGGCAACTGATGGTATCGGCGCCGATACCTCCTATTTTTTTAGGTATCGGGTCTTTCGATTTTAAAAGTATCGGGAAAGTATCGGTTTCTGTTGTTTTCATCCATTTTCACCGATACTTTTCAACCGATACTTCGCTTTTCAGAAGAAACCACGCAGGCGCAACACCATTCTAAAATCGCTATTACTTTCCGAACATGTACCATGTAAGGAAAGTATTGTAATCATGAAAAAATACGAATTCGAGATTTTGGTGTATTTATACGTTTTGAGGTCTTCTGAATTCATTTATGCTATTTTTACGAGATGTATGTATGTATGTGTGTATGTGTGTGTGTGTGTATGTGTGTTTGTGTGCATGTGAGTGAACACGATAGCTCCTGAACGGGACATGCGATTGAGCTCAAATTGGGTATATATGTTATAAACCACCGTCGTAAGACCGGTATTGATTTTGGTGTGTATAGGACTTATAGTTTTTCTACAGGGCTACGACAAAGATTTCTTTTACATTATGGCCAATAGGGAGAAATTCTTGAAAATGCGCTAGCGTTTAAACGGTACTTTCGACTGAGCTCCAAAAGTGTATATATGTTATAAACCACCGTCGCAAGACCTGTACTGATTTTGGTGTGTATAGGTCTTATAGTTTATAGATTTCTTTTACATTATGGCCTATGGGGGGAAATTCTGGAAAGTGCGCTAGCATTTAAACGGTACATTCGATTGAGCTTCAATTTGGTATATATATTTGAATTATTCATCGATTAAAATTTATTTAAATTCTTGGTAATGATCTTAATCGTAAGTGTTCGGAAAGTCGAGTGGAGTCACTCCAGATTTTTTTGGTAATGAGATGAGGTAGTCGTTTCATTGGCACATTTGTTTGCGCGAGTGAATTCGAACTGTTTTTTTTTTTTTTTTTTTTTTTAATTCTAACCATCGCTAAATGGGTGTCGTATCACCAAGTGTGGTCGAAATTATGGACGAAGAATCGTTAGATGACAGTTTAACAGGACAATCGTCTATTCTTCTAAATTGTTTTGAATTGGTGCCAACACTAAATACGCTATCTGCAAGGATTACAAAAAACAAATGTCGAGAGGTAGTCTATAATTTTACTTCAGTTTTATAAACGTTTATTTTCTCATTGTGTGGACTCAAAAAAAAAAAAAAAAAAAAGAGTTCATACATATATATATATATATATATATATATATATATATATAAACTCGGCTGTTCGAGCCTCGTCAGGGGGAGTTCCCCCTGAACCCCCTAATTTTGTAGTTTCATTATTGCCATATTAAAACGATATTAATTGACTTTGTCATTTTATCGCTCATCTTTCGCGTATTTCGCCTGGTAACCCTATGTTGAAATTCTTATGAGTGTAACCTATTTATAGAAAAATACTTGTGATGCATATTCTACAGCTTACGAAATATTGTAACAATAGATTAAATCTGTTGTGAACTGATAGTATTTAAATATATGTAAAAAATACATGTGAAGCATATTCTATAGCTTGCGAAATATTGTAACAATAGACTAAAGCTGTTGTGAACTAATAGTTTAAATACATGTAAAATTATGTCGCATACTTTTATGTAATTTTTATATGTCGCATTTTTGGGGCACATTTTTAAAAAGGGTGTTGAGAGATAAAATGACATAGTCATTAATACACACAATTTAATTTCCCTATAACGAACTCGCTCCAGTTAAAAAATTCGCTATAGAGAAAATTTCGTTGTACAGAGATTTTTGCAGTTATTTCAGAAAATATTACAAACTTTTTAGTTAATTCTATCTTTAAAAGTATTAAATTATGACTTTCAATTTAAAATAAATTGGTATTTATTATAAATTTGTTAAACTTACGGTTTCTTACTTTTCATTGTATAAATGAAATGTTCTAAAGTAAAGACAATCCACGAATTTAGAGAATAAAATATGTAATGCACTTACGTTTATTTTACTTCAAAATTCCGTTATTTTACATTGTTTTGCATTCTGTGATTTTAAATTTTCGTAAAAATATTCACATTTTAAAGTACGTTGAAAATAGAGTGAGGCACATTTTCTTCCATTTGGAAACCTCCTTTTAATGGTTTGGAAAGGCTGAAGCATTAAAGTTTGATATGGTTTTGGTCGTGAAGCGCAGGGCCTTATTATTATATGGGGAAATCGGGACTTTGCCCAGGGCCCCCGACTTGAAAGTGCCTCAATTTTAAATGTTTTTTCTTAAATATTCTTTTTTATATCAAAATTTTATGAAAAATATAACAAATTTCATAGATTGGGGACCCCCAAATCTATCAATGCCCGGTGTCCCTGTTGGTCATAATCGGGCGCTGGTGAAGTGTCTTCATTATCGGAGTCAGTTTCACTTTCCTGGCATCCATTTTTATCATCTGTTACTCTTCCACTAAGTGGTCTGTTCAAAAATTAAAATTTCCTCCAAAACTAACAAAAAAAAAAAAAAAAAAAAAATCAAAGGTAAATCTGAAACATTCGCTATGGGAAGATAAGCTCTTCATTATATGGAGAATACTTATAGTGTTATTTAAGTCTTAAAGTTACGTTTCCACGAAAAATTTCGTTATAGGGTGAAATTCGTTGTAAGGAGACTTCGTTATAGAGAGATTCTACTGTATATATAGGCTTTTGATATCGTTGGAGAAAGACTAGCTCTTGATATGGATTTCACGCATAAGAGACATGCTTTAAATTGTTATTTAAAAAAAATGGCGCAAGGACATCTGATTCGGTTTGGGTATGATATAGATATCAAAAATGATGGGGGAGACGGTCCTTGACATCGTTTGATATTTCAGGGGATGACAGCCTTTAAAGTGTGCAGGCATGGGCGACCTTTGAAAAGTTGTGGGCCAAACTTTAGGATGTTAGCGAAGTGGCTGGCCGTATAATTGGGATTTATATGGGATATTGAATGGTTTATACGGAGTTTTCAAATGTTCCGCGGGCCGGATCAAAAGCCGTGGCGGGCCACATCCAGCCCGCGGGCCGGTGATTGCCCATTTGTGTGTAAAAGTGTAATATTTCAGCCTCCGAAATACGTTTGAGGAATTTGTTTCTATTTAGTTTATAGAACTTCAGATACAGACATTTTAATATTAGTCAGCCGAAAATATTTGAAACCGAATGTAGCATTCTGCTATCGGAAGTGAATCGTATTTCTGCGCATGCAAACGGGGATAGGGTTTGAACCGAATGACGTTTGGACATATCCCCCCCCCCTGGTGCCGCTCTGTAAACGTAAAAAAAGGCGTCCCTTTTGCGCTCTAGATCAGTGGTTCCCAAACTATGTGCCGCGACCCACTGTTGGGTCACGGGAGCAATTTCGATGGGTCGAAAAGGGTGGGAAAAATTAAACTTTAGTATTTTATATATATAGTAAACTATACTATTTTATATAGCCTATGCTGGTTATCGATATGTAGTAGTGGGTCGCGAAAAAAAAATCTAGTTGAAGATTTTTTGAAGAGGACAAAAAAAGTTTGGGAACCACTGCTCTAGATCAAGATTTTCTCAGTTTTAGTTCGAAATGGCCCCCCTTTCGACGATGGCACCCAGACCTTGCTTACTGTGCCACGCCGCCCCTGCTCAGAGCTTAGAATTAAAATAGATAAAATTTGTTCATATCAATCACAGAAAAATATGTTAACAATGATCATAAAAACACAACCACTGAAGATCAATTTCATTAAATATGGATACTTTAAGTAGCAACTTTTTTTAAGATTTGAAAATTGAGTTTAGTTTATCATTTTTGGATTTTTCTTTAACCTTCATTTTATCTCGTCATTTTTAAGCATCTTTTATTTAGACCCTCCAAGGCGTAGCTTGAAAACGAGCAAAAATATTTTTCTTCATAGTGTAGCTGCTTCAATGACAAAATTAATGATACAAAAATTATAAACCAAACCTATATGTAAAAACAATTTATTCCTTTTTTGTGTCGCAAAGAAGTTAACTTTCTGGCAGTGACTTGAAAACTGGCGACTCCCGTGAACTTTAATTATGTGGTCCAGAAGTGAAATGATTCATTTTTAAAACATTACACACTATCAAAAGTACGAATTATCAAACATTTAATGATTTTATTATCTATCAGATTAATGAGAGAAGGTAGGATTTGTGTATCATTCTGTTTTGAGAAGTGTAATAATTATCAATATCTAATAATTCTTTATATTGTTAATTTAATAAGTTGAAGCTGTATTAGTATAATTAGTCATACTAATTATTATTTAGTTTATTTCAAATTTTGGGGTAAAAAACATATTTCTTGTGAATAGTATTTGGTTTATATATAAGGAAAACGCAGTAATAATCGGTGTGTACCTGTTCTTAGTACGGAAAAGATCAAATACATGGATCATCCGGATTAATTGTGACTTAAGCCTGTCCGGAGAATCAAAATATTCGGATTTTCAAAAAGAACTTTAAAATGATCATATGAGTTCATATTAAAAAGAAATCTTGCTAAAACATTTAATAATTCACTTAGTGGTTAAATAATTGGAGCAGATAAATAAAACCATTAATTAATGTGAACTTAGTATGCATTTTAAGGGAAGAATTAACATTCGTTTTTAATGAACAATATGTAAATACATATGTACTTACATAATACTATACAGTTTATACAATATCACAATTTAATGCAGTTTAAGTAATCTAAAAAATATTTTCATCTGTGAAAGAATTATAATTAAAGAAAATCTAAATAAAACTTGCAAACTTTGAAGTTGAATAAATTTCATGTGTTTACTTTTGTAGTTTTTTAAGCACAAAATCGAGGCATGAACCAAAAACAAAGACACATATAGTAAGAGCAAGTAGGAAGCTGTTTTGGGTCTCATATGGAAACCTTTTATCTGGCGCTTAGGAAATTAAGCGACAAAATAGAGGTTGAGAAAAATTGATTTAAATATTTGCAACAGTTGGCACTGCAAATGGATTCTCTTATTAATATATCCCTTTAACTCCCCGTGTTTGTGTTCTGTCAAGCCTGAATGAGGGGCATCTACCTTTAGGGGGGGGGGGATTGGCGGAGGACTTTTTAAGGGAGTCTAACGCATACTCACGTAACATCTGGAGAAAATCGCCCCAAACTCTAGACCACTAGATCGACAGCCACGCGAGGAGAAAGAATTTCGAACCTGCACACTAAGACGCTTACCAGTGCTCAGCTTTTTATAAATTCGGCCATTAGTCGGCATGATTGAATAGAAAAGAAAGACTAGAACTATTGTAAATTCGCACTTCAATGTATCCACTGCTTTTTCTTCTTAATGCTTTTTACTGGGATCAAATTTCATCATTCTGTTATTCATTTCAACGAGAACTACACTCGTGTTACAAAAACTGCCTAGAATACAGATGTAGGTTTAAATGACATTAAATTATTAAAAGTATCGGTATCGGCCGATACCATAACTTAAAAGTATGATTATCGGCTATTTCTGAAAATGAATTTATAGGTAAAGTATCGGTATCGGCGAAAATGTGGTATCGGTCGATCCCTAAGTTTTTTTGATTAGGCATTTTACGTTTGAGTTTTCAAGTTAGTGGGAAAGTTAGGAGTTGCAAATAGATATTTCATGTATGAGTTCAAGAGGCATTTTGTTTAAATATATTTTTATTATCAACGATATTGTGTTTAGAGACAAGATGACTGCTTTTTATTGATGGAAACTCGTTGTGAGAATTTTAATTTTAAGCTTTAGGGAGTTTTGCGTTGACTAGTGATTGCTGACATTTTTTTGTTTGTATTGTTGCTATAAAAATGCTTTTGTAGGGGGAAATAAGTGATAATTTTAAAAATAACGAAAAATATAAAAATTAGGAAGCTATAGCAAATGAAATGCATTTACTTTTTTATGAGCTCTTGGATAACAATATCGTTGTAGCTGTACATGAAAGTGTAATATGTTTTTTGTCGACGTTTTTTGTGTCCGGAAACAAGATGTCTGTCATTCTGAAACTCGGGAGTTGCGTCAAGAGTCTGAAAGGTAAACCTTTTACAAAACACGGCACTTGGCGAAGGTTAGGCAAAAAACAAAAGGAGCCAAGAATGGCGGGCCGGCGATACTAAAGCTGTTCCAGCATTTTAGTGCGCATTTAAAATCTGAAAGTGTTTCAGATTTTCTTCCCCCCCCCCCTCCCACTTTTCCCCCCCTTTCGATTTTTTGATAACGGCCAATATATTCAGAAGCTCTTCCAAATTAATATAGCACGGAAATAATTTGTACCTTTTTGTAGGTTTTTATCACCAAACCATCTTATTTTTGTAACCAGGGACGGCCCGATACGGTAAGCAAGGCAAATATCGCATCGGGACGCCGGCTTCGAAAGGGCATCATTTAGAACTCAAAAACTAAGTAGAGCATAAAAGAGGGCGACTTTTTTACGTTAGCAGGGGGCCCCACTTATCTTAGGGCCGCCCCTGTTTGTAACCGTCTTAATTTTAATTTTTTGAGAAATAGGATTCTCTCCGAACAAGATTTATTAACATGGCGAACCAACTGGTCGCCGGAGGCGGCTAGTAAGTCTATGTATTTAATTTTTTGAATTTCTGCTAATTCAACGATCCCCATTTACTTCGCCTAGATGGAAATATAAACAACCTGGGATATGCAGAAGCCGGAGATCAGCAGTTACCCAGTGTTCGTTGCGCCATCTGTTTGCAACAACGGCGTTATCCCACTTTCTAAGAGAAGTGTCCCCTCCTATAAATTTAACTTCGTGGAAATAAACTAAGATTATTATTATTATAAGTGGTATTTTAATCCGTTGCTTATTTAAAAATTGAAATATCTTAACGCAGCTGAAAATGCTCTTCATTTTAAAAGCTACGAAGTTCGTTTTAAAGCGCAATATATTAAACATTTTCTATTTACTTTTTTACTTTTCGCATTTAATTATGCCGCAGGCATATATGTTTCCTAACATATGCATGTTGCGAGTATAGTTGGATTACTTTCCTAAATAGTGTCCTATTCCTATATAAAGCAAAAAGTTTTTCAACGTCGTTGTAAATTTTAATGTGATACCGTTTGAAAACTACTGTGCGAAATATCCAAATTAACTCCCTCAACCAACCGGGGTATCTTTTACGGCAGTTAAACAGTGACGTCATAAATTTTTAAAAAATGCGTGAAATTTGTAAACTCTGCAACTCTAACGTCCTGTCACAATTATAGCGATTTTAAATAGTTCCTCGAGATTACAAAGTTTGATGTTTTCAGGAGACAGAACCATGGATGATTTTTAAGACATCGCTATATTGGATACATGGATATTTAAGTTGGCATCGCTTCAATATTTTCCGCCACGTTTTGCGGTGCTAAATAGGCCAATCTTAAAAACTATGCATAAATTATAGATATAGGAAGAGCTTCCTTAGTGGCAACCATTATGTGAAATGATTATTGTTTATGCTAATGCGTAAATTGCAAAGAATCGCCATTAACAAGGTCCCATTTGTGTCAAATAATGCAAGCTGTTTCTTTAAATTGAGCCTTAAAAAGGGGAAAGCGAATATGCGTAATAGGTAGTGTTAGTAGATTTGTAAGGATAATATGAATAAATCACAATATACCACGTTAATAAATATTTCATAAAATTAAAAGTATTCTGTTTATCTTTTTTCAAGGGTTGTCTTACAACCAACTGAACGATAAGTAATTCTAATTTGCGTTAATATATCCCGCAGTCATTTCAACAGAGGAGGTTACTTGAACTTCTTAAAAAATGAAATTCTGTTTTGCCACATGCAGATATGAGTTTAGTAAAATATGCGCTTCTTCCTGTATGAAGAGCGGGTGTGCAGCTATTTTAAAATAAACGGTTGTCCATTTCATGTAGCGTCTGAGGTATTTAATGCTACAACTTGAACCTAAAAAACAGTAGTGATGTAGAAATAACACATTTTGGAAGTCAGGAGTTCTGTGCAAACCCCTCAGCTTTTTACTTTTCTGATCGCGAATGACACGGACGTAGTTTTTTGAGACATTATATTGCAATGATGCCAGGTTAGTACTCATGACACAAACTTTACGTCAGGAATCAAATACTTTAGCTTTTATTTTAGATTCCACATCACTGGAATTAATTGGAATTACACATATTAGGAAAATTTTCGTTTACTACCGTGCGAAAAACGGGTACGCAGCTAATACTATATATATAAAGTGTTTTATAATTAAACTGTATTTTTAAATTCTTCTTCTCCTGAAAGATGACGCCACTATCGGGAAGAGCCCTGTTGAGGCATTCATCGGCCGAACTATAATAGAAAAATTGGGAGAAAAACTGCGTTTTACAATAAGAAAACACAGCCTTGCCCCCGTTCTTTTCCTTTAAATATTGTTGCGGAGAACTCTGCCAAGTTCCCAGACTCGCAGTTTAAGCCCAGTTTTGGAAGTTTTAGCTATCAATCCACTTGTCAGGACGAAACACTAATTTTATTGATCCTAGAACTTCGACGAACTATCTGCTACACGCAATTCACAGGAATTAATAAGCAATGACACGTTTTATTTTTATATGAGTCAGCTTAACAAAGAAGCTTTCTCGGATGCTGCATTTTACACAAAATAAAATGCTTCCACAGGTTAAAATTTACTGGAAATTTTCGAGGAAAATTATCCCGTTCCTCAGGATACATCAATGAAGTATTCACTAACAGTATTTAAAAATAAGCTTCTCCAAACAAGAAAGTGGATAGTTTAGTTTATAAAATCTCAGTTCAACGAAGTAACAGTTTCTCAGCAGAGCTAACGTTTCTCTGCTCGTGACAGATGACAGCTACAGCTACAGAACTGAACTGAACTCTGGAGCGACCCTGCTCTTTTACAACATACGCTCAACATTCCACGAGAGAAAAATCTCAATCAATTGCTCACACACACATTCCACGAGAGAAAAATCTCAATCAATTGCTCACACACACACACACAGTAGCGGATCCAGGGGAGGGGCTAGGGGGCTTCCGGCCCCCCCAAAAGAGATTGTTAAAGGATAACATTATGCTTAATTATACACTTTAAATAGCTAAAATGATCATATTTTATTACTTAGCCACTCCCAAAAGCATGCACATTGGTTTGGACTAAAATTTCGATTTATAGTACATTTTAATTGGGTGAAATGAGCTTTTTTAAAAATTTAGCCCCTCCCCAAAAAAATTTCTGGATCCGCCACTGCACACGCACACATTCCACGAGAGAAAAATCTCAATCAATCCCAAACCATGATTGAATAGCAGGAATGCAATTGAGTAATACTAGCATATTACTAAATGCTAATTGCATTTTACTAATGCGGGAAGCTAACATTACAGCACCCATTAATAAAATCACGCAAAATGTTGCCAACCTGCGGGACTTTTTGGCGATAATTCGCCAAATTTGGATCCAAATATTAATTCGCAAAACTGAAGACAACTAAGCGAAAGCGCAATACTTCTCGAGAATTTGACAAAAACCTGGAACTTTTACTTTAAGACGCATGTGTCCAGGGATGGCTATTATATGGCACTCCTGTTCGTGCGTTTGAAATTTCATTTTAAGAAACAATAAAACTATAATATAATGCTTATAATATAATGATTATCCTTTATAAAAGAAATATGTTTCTATTTTTTTTTTTTAATCATTTATGCTTAGTGCTTTTCCGTTTAAGACGTTTTCCACTTAAAATGTTTGATCAAACCTAGGAAAAATTCTTATAAAACACACACTTTCACACGTGTGTGTGTGTATTGTCGATTGTATAAATAGGTTCCACTGTATATATATTGTTATATGTCTATCCAGATGATAATTTTATAGAAAAAAGAACCCTCCATGAATAAATTTATACACCGGGTGCGCCAAAAGTTTGTGCAAACTTTAAAAAATCATTAAAAAAGAACAAGTGGTGATAAAAAAGTGTGGTGCGGTTTGCACGAATGGCATCAGAAAGAGGGTGGACTTTTTTTTTAAGAACAACAACATAACAAGTTTAAAAAATGACCGATAGGTGCTGCTGCTATACATACGCCAAAATGATTTATGCATATCAGGTTGTCATAACACACTTAATCAATCGATGCCAACATCATGCTATCGTTGTAGGATAAACAGTTGATTATCAAGCTCTTTTATAAAAGCTAGTTGTCTGCCAGTGGTCGAAATTCGACCATAAGGCATTAATTTTTTAAAAATTTGAGTGTGAATAAAATTCTTCTGTCGAAGAATATGTCTCCCCATTTCATATACACTGGAACCTTTTAAAGTGACCACCTTGGCTAAGAGACTATTAATCTTTAGTGTCCACTTTTGTACAATTTAGCTTTACAACCACCACACTTTTCTGAGAAGACAGTGTTTTTGTAAAAACTCGATGACATTTTGCTAAATGCAAAGGCAGCTCCAGCGAGTGAGTCATAGGATCATCTCCCTCTACCGAGCTTGGATTTCACGCATTCAGTTTGCATTTTGAACAATTTAAGCTAATCTAAAAAGTCTAGTGCCCCCCTCCGAAAATTTAGCCTGGACCTGTCATCGGCTAAAGGCCCATTATGTTTGGAATTATAAAATCTTAAAAAGTCGAATGATTCAATTCTACTTGCTCAGGCGTACCACTGATGCAGATATACGTTGGAAATTGAGTTTTTTGAAAAGATGTGGTAAAATAGTACCAGAATATTTTATAAGTGGAATTAAAACTCTTTTAACCTGCGGTTTCAGTTCAAACTTCGCAATCAATAGCATTAGGATGTATAAACTTCATGCGCATTCCTGTTCCACTGACGAATGCTTCCTTTGTAGTTAAGTTTCTTATTAGTACAACGATGCAATTTACTAACTTATGTAATGGCAAACTATGGTATTTTTCTGTTCGTCAGGTGCAAATCCCGCTAACTGTTTTTTCTGGGAAACGTTTAAAGACTACTTCTGAAACACTGTCTTCCCCCCCCCCGAAAAAAGGGGGGAATTTTATTCTGTATGCAAAATAATATTTAGGTACAGAATTCAATATATACAAAAATATCGATATACTAAAAAGAAATTTGTATGCTTATTGGTTACATAATGGGGATTTTCCGAAAACGTGTGGAATTAGAGTCCACACGTATTAATAATAATAAATAATAATAATTTCCTATTAATAAAAATACGATATTAAATTAAACTTCCAAAATATAGAAAGGGATAAACAACTATGTAGTGGAAACCGCTTTAGGTTTGTAAGAATTTGGCGCAATTATTCATAATTTGGTAATTTTTCACTTGCTCCCGGCTAACCGAAAAAAAAAGGAAGAAAATCTGAAACACTTTCAAATTTTAAATACGCACTATAGTGCTATTATATTAAAAGCGTATCATAATTTATGCCACGTCCCTATTTTTCTCCCTTATTCCATTAAGTTGGAAAGAGTATCATTATTCACGAGTGTGCCGTATTTTTCTCTCTTGTTTCATAGAATCCATATTTGGAATCGAAATCTATCTTAAAATCGCCTACTAAAACTATTTTACAATCTTCGCCAACTATATTATAACTATACTTCTGTTCAATGTTTTAAATATTGTTTCGAATGTGCATCATAATGTGCCGTGTTTGTCTTTCTTGGGTTGATTCCTACTTCAATGCCCCGACTCTCGCCAAGGTGGCGATCATTAACCCATTTGTGCCTGGATATTTTTGCGACTTTCTTCGATTTTTACTGATAACAGAAATAATAGATAAATTTCTGACGTCAACTTCTTGAACAAGGGATGATTTCTTTTAAAATCACTATGCATAAAAATCGAAATATCAACATCCTACTTGGTCATGTTAAAATATTTTGTAGAGTTGAGGCTCGATGCTCATGAATAAAGGCTAGGAAAAATAAATAACATTTTCGACTAATAGCGAAAATGCCGTCCCAAAAAAGGGACGCTAGGCATAAATGGGTTAAACATATGCAGTAACCATGACGATTTTGTGCATTTATGTGGCAATCGTAATTTAGAATTAAAATAGTGATTTGGAACAACCCGTAAGTACAGCATTCCGTTTCATTTTCATTTGTTTTTGGTTGCCAATTAATGTAGTAATTGTCTTCAAATTCCTTAACTGGTGCGTTTATCGCTCATTTATTCACTTTAGTTTTCATCTAGTTTTTTTGGGAGCATTGAAACTTGTGCAGATAACTCCTAGAGACCCATGACTGCAAAGCTTGCCAAAGAGCAGGGAATCTTTAGGTTGGCGAGAGTAGGGGCGTTAAAATAAGAAACCACTCTTTCTTGAACCATAAAACACATCTTTTGGAATCGAAATCTATCTTAACCGATTCGTGCCTGGATATTTTTGCGACTTTCTTCGATTTTTGCTAACACCAGCAGTAATTGATAAATTTCTGATGTCAACTTTTTGAACAAGGGATGATTTCATTTAAAATCATTATGTATAAAAATTGAAATGTCAACATCCTACTTGGCCATATTAAAATATTTTGTGGAATTGAGGTTCAATACTCGCGAATAAAGGCTAGGAAAAATAAATAACGTTTTCGACTGATAGCGAAAATGCCGTCCCAAAAAAAGGACGCTAGGCATAAATGGGTTAAAATCGCCTACTGAAACTGTTTTACAATCTTCGCCAGGCATATTCGAACTATATTGGTAGACATATTTTAAATACTGTTTGGAATGGGCATCATAATCCATGAGTGTACCGTGTTTTCCTTCTTTGTTCCATAAAACACTTCTTCGGAATAGAAATCTAAATCTCCTACCAAAACTCTTTACAAATTTTCGCCAGGCATAGTCAAACTATACTTCACCTTATAAGTAACATTTGGAAAGTGTATCATAATCTATGAGTGTACCGCATTTGTCTTCTCTGTTAATACTTCTTCGCAATTAAAATATATATAAAAATCGCCTACTAAAACTATTTTACAATATTCGCCTGGCGTTTTCTAAGTATACCTCCAAATATATTTATAATAAATGGTCGCATTTTGGCACCAAATTTAGCGATCAATTATCAAAAATTTCAAACCTTGCGCGACTTTCAACATTTTATTAACGCCCTCCCTCTCCACATTATCTGGCTAACATATTTGAAAATATCTTCACCGTGACAGTTCATATCTGCAAAACTTGTGGACAAGATCGTGGACAAAATTCTCGTACTGAGCGAAATAGCACCCTAGTGCTAAAAACCTTTATAATAAAGGCAATCTTGGTGAGTTGACGAACAATATATTGAAAGTTTTGACTACCTCTGTTAGTAGATAGAAAAAGCCGGTTCTGCCCCAGGCGCAGGCGTAAGGCGTAAGGTGCAATGTGCAGGGAATTTCCCCCTCTTTTCAGTGATGCTCAACGGTTAAGCCGTTGGCGAAAGAGTATGGTTTAGGGCAGGGATGGGCAAACTTTTTCGGTCGCGGGCCAAAAATGGAAAAAATAAAGTTTGGCGGGCCAAGATACATTTTTCTAAAATTTTAAAAACAATATACAAGTATTACAATTTAAATATGTTAATGAGAGGAATGAAATTGCGATTTCATTTTTAAAAGTTCCTTATATTGATGTTCTAAGTGAGATGCACTGATTTTAAGGAAAGAGGCTAAATGCTCATCTGTCAGTCTACTTCTGAAAGAATTCTCTCTAAGGTTTATAGTTGAAAACACTTGTTCAAATATATATAAGATGAAACAAACATAGCACTGATTTTCTGGGCGTGAGATATTAAATTTGGGAAACTTACTTACGATAATGATTTGTAAAACTCTGGCATATTTAGAAACAACTGCTTGAGATGATCGTTAGATTGCAATTCAATTAATTCAAGCTGCAAATCGGACCTCACTGCTTCACAATTTACGTTGAAAGGCATGGTGAAAATATCCAATTCTGTTTGAATGGCACTGAAATCTTGAAATCTGCGTTCGAACTCAAAATGCACTTTTTTCTAGCCATCTTCATAATTCTTAATATGGATATATAATATATAAATATATTTTTTTTTCAATTTCCGTCGAAATGGCAAATTAAAATTCCATCCGCCGGCCGTATAAAATCTTCCGGCGGGCCAGATTTGGCCAGCGGGCCGTAGTTTGCCCAACCCTGGTTTAGGGGTTTTTTTCTCTGTAAATATTTTTTTGAGATTAGTGGGACTTAGAAATGTTTCAAAAATTGTAGGTTTCCTTGAGACTGAATTCTTATTCCTAATTAGTAAACTTCGTCTTATTTTTTATCGTATATTTAAGGAATAGTATGTTTCACATTTTTACTTTCCGAACATGTACCATGTAAGGAAAGTATTGTAATCATGAAAAAATTCGACTTCGAGATTTTGGTGTTCTTACACGTTTTGAGGGCTTCTGAATCCATTTATGCTATTTTTACGAGATGTATGTATGTATGTGTGTATGTGTGTGTGTGTGTGTGTGTATGTGTGTTTGTGTGTATGTGAGTGAACACGATAGCTCCTGAACGGAGCATTCGATTGAGCTCAAATTGGATATATATGTCATAAACCACCGTCGCAAGACCGGTATTGATTTTGGTGTGTATAGGACTTACAGTTTTTCTACAGGGCTACGACAAAGATTTCTTTTACATTATGGCCAATGGGGGGAATTTCTTGAAAGTGCGCTAGCGTTTAAACGGTAGATTCGATTGAGCTCAAATTGGGTATATATGTTATAAACCACCGTTGCAAGACAGGTATTGATTTTGGTGTGTATAGGACTTATTGTTTTCCTACAGGGCTACGACAAAGATTTCTTTTACATTATGGCCTATGGGGGGAATTTCTTGAAAGTGCGCTAGCGTTTAAACGGTAAATTCTATTGAGCTCAAATTGGGTATATATGTTATAAACCACCGTCGCAAGACCGTTATTGATTTTGGTGGGCATAGGACTTATAGTTTTTCTACAGGGCTACGACAAAGATTTCTTTTACATTATGGCCTATCGGGGGAAATTCTTGAAAGTGCGCTAGCGTTTAAACGATACATTCGATTGAGCTCAAATTGGGTATACATGTTATAAACCACCATCCTAAGACCGGTATTGATTTTGGTGTGTATAGGACTTATAGTTCTCCTACAGGGCTACGACAAAACTTTCTTTTATATTATGGCATAATGGCATATGGGGAGAAATTCTTGAAAGTGCGCAAGCGTTTAAACGGTGCATTCGATTGAGTTTCAATTTGGTATATATGTTTGAATTATTCATCGATTAAAATTTATTTAAATGCTTGGTAATGATCTTAATCGTAAGTGTTCGGAAAGTCGAGTGGAGTCACTCCAGATTTTTTTCTTTGAAATTATTTTTTATGAATAAAAATATTCTGCTTTAAGGATAAGAGTTACATTATGATTTTTTCCCTTTTATATCATGTGTTCTTTTTATAGAATAGCACACGACTTAACTTTTTTTTCCCTTTATAATTTTAAGATAGTGGGAATTTAGTTTTTGAAATAATAAAAATGCTGATATCCGCACCACTCATGGAGTTCAGCATATGGCGCGTTATCTTCCTTTTAGAAAATGCTTGGCGGAAATTCCCATTGAGACCTATTTTTCCAATACATTTTTCTTAGAAGAGATAATTTTATTTGTGTATATTTCATACACTGATATTACAGTGACCTTGTGCTAACGTGTTTATGCAATCATTCAATATGTACAGCTGCGGAAAAAAAAAGTCCCACTTGTACTTTTTTCTGCCGTCGATCGTCGTACAGCAAAGTTACAGATACCAATCGTTTTCGATTGACGTACACTTTAATTTGCTATGCATAAAAATTGCACAAGGGGCCATCCACATATTAAAATTCACACCAACTTTTTTTTCCCCAATATCAACTCCTAGATTTCATTTCATATTTCAAAAATTTAGCTCATTTTAACCACGGATATCCATTTTCAATAAATTTGAACTGATAACACACATACATACACATACACACACACACACACACACACACACACTAGAGATGAGTTCGGGCTCATTTTTTGAAGCCCGAGCCCGAGGACTTTTAATCCGAGCCCGCCCGAGCCCGAGCAATATTATTTAACTCGGAGCCCGAGCCCGCCCGAGCCCGAAATTTCAGTTAAAGATTTAAAAAAAAATCCAATTACTTCATTGTTAGAATACAATGAATTTTGCCGTTGTGCAAATTAAAGACAAATATAGTTGCAAACTCTCGGTGCACTTTCTAATTCTTTATTTATCCATATGTTTATCCAATAATGTCGGATCTCATGACTAACTAATGAATATAAGCCGCCGTTATGAAATAACCAAAGAGCTTCACGCACCTTCTAGGCGCCAGTACCACTATTTTTTTTTTTTTTTTTAATAAGTACAGCCAACGCCGGTTATAGTGAACCCGGATATAGTGAACCATCGGATATAGTGAACACAAACCATTAGCGCCGATTCACACACAGTATCTCTATCCATCATGAAGACACTTGGGTTTTAGTGAACTTCGGATATAGTGGACGAAATTGGATGGTCCTCAGAGGCTCACTGTAACCGGAGTTGACTGTTCTTTTATTTTCCTCATGAATCACTTTTTTATATCTTTTTCAAGGAGTATGTTCAATAAAGGAGAAATTTTTCACGAGCCCGAGCCCGAACACAATTGTGAATTACAGAGCCCGAGCCCGGTTCGGGCTCGGGCTCGGGCTTTCGGGCTCGGGCTGAGCCCGTCTCATCTCTAACACACACCAGGGTCGTAGCCAGGGGGGGATATCGGGATATATCTCTCCCCGAAATTTTTGGATTAGTGATAAAATTCCGTCTATTTATACACATATAAGTTCATATCCCCCCCCCGAAACATTTTCCTGGCTACGCGCCTGACACACACAAACATTCATTTTCATATATATAGATTCAACAGCGCAAATACATAAATCTACAATAAAGTATATCTTAAATTATGTTTAAAACACATTCATAACACAAACAGTAGCGGATTCAGTTGAAGGGCTAGGGGGCTTCAGCCCTCCCCCCCAAGAAAAAGAGATTGCTAAAGTTTAACATTCTGCTTCATTATGCACTTTGTATATGTAAAGTGATCTTTTTTAATCACTTAGCCCCTCCCAAAATTTTTTACATTGGTTTAGACTAAAATTTTGCTTTATTGTATATTTTGTGGGTGAAATAAGCTTTTTTTGAGAATTTAGCCCCTTCCAAAAGAGAATTTCTGGATCCACCACTTAACACAAAAATCTGATGTGTCCAACACATGACTTCCTTGCACGTCCATTAGATCAAAAATATTTTCGACGCACTTCCTCTAAACTTATTTGTTTGAAAGAGATAAAATATCAATAATAGTAAGGTTTAGCGATTTCTAGACAAATATTTCGATATCGCCAAGCTGAGTTCAATTTGAAATATTTCCTTCTGACACTTTATTTGGCGATATTTCACCAAAAGCCGACAAACTTGAGATAATCTGCGAGATTTTGGGGATAGCCAAAGTAGTCATTGACCACAGACTTTCAATGAATTGAATGCATCCATACACCTCAATGTATTTAAAGTCATTTGGCTCACCCTGTAAATAAATTCTCAGTCGATTGCTGTCAAAAAAGATATGGAAAACAGTTAGATATTACAATAGTTCTAAATACAAAAGTTAGAAAATCTACGGGTTAAAGTTTTAGTGTTATACAAAATACGAAATAATTTTTGGCGCCAAATTTGGCGATATTTCGGTGAAACTCGTCAATGTCGACGAAATTTGGCGAGATTTTAAGCATGAACCAAACAATGACAGATTATCGCCAAATTTGGCGATATTTCGCCAAAACTCGCCAAGCACGATGACAAATGGCGATACTTTGGGCATGGACCAAATGACTGACTATCGCCAAATTTGGCGATATTTCGCCAAAACTCGCCAAGGTCGAGGACAGACGGCGAGTTTTTGGGCATGTACCAAACAATGACTGTCTACAGTTGTATTATATTGAAGATGTCCATAGACATTAAAGTACTAAAATTCTTTTCGGTGGTCCTGTAAATAAACTCTCCAGTATATTGGAACCAAAAATCGAGATACACAACTAGATGTTACAACATTCTTATATATGAAATTTCATAATAGTTTTTGAGATTTGCACATTTCATAATAGTTCTTGGTTTTGAGATTTTTGAGTTTTTGAGATTTGCACACACGTACACCAAAAGTCGCCAAGCTTGGCGACTTTTGGTGTACGTGTTGGACGATTGGACAAGCGTGGCATAGTTCTTGAGGGAGGCACGTGACCGTGGTCGGAGCATTACCTAACTTATGTGGTAGGACGGTATTGTGCTTGAAATGGATGAATGCCCCTAAAATTGCCATTGACCGTAATGTATTGGAAATCTTTTGAGTGTTCCTGTAGCAGAACTACAAATAATAAAGACAATTTTTTTAATGGAGAAATTCATTTTCTAACTCTTTACAGCATACATCACTTCTGAGTCGTTTGAAATAGCCCAATACCTCTAAAATACGCTTTGATGAATTTCGGCCCATAGAGCGTAATGTATTTCGAATCTTTTGGGCGGTTCTGTAGATAAACTATCCAGTCGAATGGAATCGAAAGGGGAGGTGCACAACTAGATGTTACAGCAATCCTAAATATGTAGTTTCAACATTCTACGCCTAATAGTTTTTGAGATATGCGAGTTTAATGAATTTCAGCCCATAGAGCGTAATGTATTTCGAATCTTTTGGGCGGTCCTGTACATAAACTATCCATTCGATTGCCACCAAAAGGGGAGGTGCACAACTCGATCATAGAACAATACTAAATATCAAATCTCAACATTCTACGACCAATAGTTTTTGAGATGTGCGAGTTACATACATACGTACGTACAGACGGCATGGAAAAACTGGCCACAGCAGACTCGCCGCTGGTCAAAATGAGTTGCAGACGCGTTAATATGATCGTGCATGCTAGCCTACGATAGGATGCATCGAAAAGAATTTTAAAATTAAATTTAGAGGTAGTCAAAATCGGTTTTTTTGTCGAAATTTGGCCCCCAAAATTTTTCGGGATCACATTACTTCCTTATACTACGTACAAGGAAGTAAATATCACGTAAAGGAAGTTTTAATCTACCCTGTACGGTGTGAACTCGAAAACTAACCTCATCGCTAGTTAAAGCATTAAAGGTCACTGAAGTAATCAGATGTTAACTTTCTCTAGTTGATTTTTTTGGAAATACCTGGTCGACAGACAAAAAATTGGACAAATATGCAGGAACCAATCCTTATATATATGGGATTTAGAACTGCACATAATAGGGTTAGAACAATGCATTTCGTGAGTAACTGTCCCTATGAACAATTAATAATCCTAAAAAACCAGACCTGATAGAACAAGAAAGATAAATGATGCCAAACCCATCGATTATAAAACACTTTCCAACACAATTTTTCTGCCCCAAATTTGCCGATGTATTTTTCTTAAATCTGGCGAGATTTCGGAGATAACATGATGCTGTCTTATCACTATAGATGCAATTTTATGAGACTCTGTAAAAGACCTTTAACAATTTTTTCCATCGCTTAACTGAAGAATATAAGAATTTCATACTTATTGTCTCGTGCTAGGAATGTATTAAGTCTCTCACACACACAAATGGCCACAGATTGTATTGTATTGTAATTATTTTGAGTGTTCCTGTAGAAGAAATATTAATTCGATTTTCCAAGTTTTTATGTGCTCGATGTTTCGCTATTGCAATTTCCATCTTAAAATTTTGTTATAATTAATCCGTTTGTCATTATTTATATATAACCTGCATAGTTGTGTGTGACTCCGTGTGCTCAACATCAACCCCTGACATTTAATTTTAACTGATTATATTTGTGAATGCGTCACCTTTCGTTTTTTGCAATAAATATATTAAAAAAAATTATCATAGATAAACCAGCCGTGGATCATATTTTATTCTTGCATACCTCCAACGGCTGTGATACAACATCATCATTATTTAATCATGGAAAAATGAAATTTATTAATGTACTCCGAAAACATCCAGATTTAAACGAAGTTATCCAGGTCTAAAAATACGAATACTGATCCAGAGATCGTTGTTAAAGGTGGAGAACGCTTCCTTCTTGAATTATACAGTTACAGTAACGTGAAAAGTAAGTCTTTAAACAACTATAGATAGGCATGCCTCACAACATCAGCATATAAAAGTAAATTTAATATTGCGTCGCTACCATCAGCAGAAGTAGCAGCAAGACAACATTCGTTCCGAGCCTATCATCAGGTTCAGCAGTGGTATGAGAATGAACAAAATGCAGAGCAATGGGGGTGGAAAAGAAACAAGGACCAGCAAATTCCTGTCACCACACTCGAGCCCCCAGCTCTGGAAAGCTTGTTAAAACTTATATTTCTTACAAATGCAGAAAGAGATGTCAGAAAGCCCGTGGGTGGAGAAAGGCTGGGTTAAACTGCTCCTTTATATTCACGAATTGCAATGATAATGTGATAACTCGCAAGTTCCATTACAAGATAGCGATGAAGATTAAGAATCGGAGACTATTTTCGAGCAAACGTATGATGAAATCAAGAACGAAGAGGATTGCAATGAAATTGATAATCCCGTCGCGGCTGATGTGGAAGAAATTTCGGGCTGTGTTATTTCGACCGGTACTAGGGACAATGAATTCGCAACACCTGGTCTATCAAGAGCAGCGAAGGAGAATGCGCTAAATTTTGGATTAGTTAAATGCACGTGGGTTAGACCTACTGGGGATACCACGATTAAAAAAAAAAAAACGCGCCGCTTACTCTACCACACAAGGTGGTGTGGAAATGAGTTTTTGGCCAAAAGGCACACTGAACTACACTTTGCGGCGCTCGTACGCAGAGGCGGATCTACGGGGGGGGGGGGGCTATAGGGGCTATAGCCCCCCCCCATTGAGACTGAACTTACACTAGATAGAATAGGGTTTTGATGCTTAGTTAAAAACTGCGTGTCTAAAATCGGTTATTTTGAAATTTTAATTTACTTTTTTGATTTACTACTTTGATTTTTAGACTTGACCTCAATGAATGGTTTTTAAGCCTTTCGTTCCCAGGCGACAGGTTTTTTTCAAAACCGGAGTCCCATGGAATCGCCCGAAATTTAGTCTCTCCCTTGAAACATGTCGGTTTCTTTTAAGGATGATCAGTAACCAAGTTGTTCTCGCCTTTACCATACATACGTGAAGAGCAAAGTATAGCTCATTGTTAGAACGGGCTATGGCAAGTTGGTTAATGGCAAGTGCAAAGAACAGTGTTTCAGCGATGATGTCCATTCACCCCCTGTAATGTCATAAAAAGGGGGGCTAACAATATACACTCACTTCCAAAAGTTAAGCACGGTGAGGAAAATGTTAGTTTACGTAAGCCGGATTTTTCGACCCTGGATTTAAAAAGCTGTAATTTGCTGTGAAGGTAGAAGGGGAATATGCAAATATGTCGAATAACAGCTAATCACGGTTTCGCTCAGAAAAAAATGAACAGGCAGTCGTATAAGAAACCGGTATTGTGAAGAGTTGCATGTAAGTGCTGATGAAAGATGTTAACATCATTCGTACGATTTGTTTTCAAGTTAGACGTGTTTATATGAATTCTATAACAGGAATGGAAGATACTGAAAGGATTCAAAGGTCGGACGCCTTGAAGCAGGACAGTCTATCACACATGTTGCTCTTTTCTTCGGCGTTCATCATTCCGTCATTTCACGATTATGGAAACAATTCCAAACCAGCCTAACAGGTGTCCGAAGACCTGTAGCCGGTGGTCGAAGGATTACGACTCCCCCGGCAGATCAAATACTGCTGTTGTGGCCAAGCGGAATCGAAAGATCGACCTACACACGTGAAGCATCTATGTTGCAGAGGCCATTCGTAAGGCGATATCTGCCACTACTGTTCGTCGAAGGCTGCACATGAATGATATGTACACCCGGGTACCACCAGTTTGGTTTCTTTTTTCCGTCCAGTTTAGAGGTGCGCGATTAAAACTGTTCCGCCAACATGTGAATTGGACTGTGTCTGATTGGGGCAACATTATCTTCACAGATGAGTCCAGATTTGCCCTAAATCCCGATGATAAGCGTATAAGAGTCTAGAAGGAACAAGGCATATGCAATCGCCCCGGGAACATCATCGAACATCATACATTCCGCGGTGGAAGCATCTTGGTCTGGGCAAGGATTTCATTGGGATATCGAACCCACCTGCACATCTACATGCGAAATTCTGAAACGGCTGTACCTTATCGAGGGACGTCCTAGACCCCATTGTGAAACTGTGTGCTACAGCAGTTGGCCCTTCTTTTGTTTTAATGGCCGATAATGCCCGTCCCCTTAGAGCTGACATCATTGACGACTTTCTGGAGAGTGGGGGGGGGGGGGGGAATTGCGCGTACTCACTGGCTGTCTTACTTGCCGAACATTAATTTAACTGAAAATCTTTGGGATGCCTATAGGTGCGTTCAGACTTCGTTCTTATTGTCGTTCGAGTTCTTATTGTAGCTATCGATCTTAGTTATGACGTCAGTTAGCGACGATAAAACCAGCTTTCTGGGATTTAAGTTCTTTCCCAGACGTCAATTTAGTTATGACGTCAGTTAGCGGCGATAAAACCAGCTTTCTGGGATTTAAGTTCTTTCCAAATCCGTACCTAATGTCTCTACGATTCCCCCTCTTCTTTTGTTGATAAGTTTTCAAGGTGGGGAAAGGATGTCAACATCGGTCATTCTTCCCGCATGCACCGTACTCAACGCTTTTTCGTTTCACCTAAGGCTACTCTAGGGGCTGTGTGTAAAGGGGTTCTAGTTTCACCAACCAATGCGAATACGCCATTAGAAAACTTTCAAGCCCAGAGTCGAACATTCTGATTTTTTGTGCTCACGATTTTTGCGACAAGAAGAACGGTAAAAACGCTAGTCTGAACGCACCTTTAGGCTGTGTTGTATGTAGGTAGACGTTTTACACTTTCAGTCACTCTCAAAGATTTAGAAACTGCCCTACAGGAGTAATGACAAAAACTGGAGTTTGCGGTGGTTGATCACCTCGTAACAGGCATTATCAGGCGCTGTACGCTTTATGAAGGTGTGGGGATTATCAAATACCCTATCAATATCGGTTTTGTTGTTTCTTTTGCATTTTAACATCGTTTTGTTAATGATTTAAATGTTACGAAATCTTATAATTTATGAAAATTCAATATATCTTTTATCTCCGTATGTAATTATTTGTTTTGTTCCATGAATAAGTATAGAATCACTTACTTGCAGCACTTCGCGCCAATCGAAACAGTACTTGTCCACTTTTTTACATTTTACCGCTCCGTGCTTAACTTTTGGGCGTTAGTGTATAATTCACTGTTAAACATAAACAGTCTTTGCGCGCGCCTTGTGCGGTGCGCATCTCGGATTCTGTACTGATGGGTAAATGATGTGGGTGTACCATCGCCCCCCTTAGTGCACCTGCACGATGGAATGTGCGAACGGCGACGGAGTGTCTAGAAGGACAATGACAGTGCTAGACATCGGACTCTTAGCTGAAAAGAGCGATTTTAAGCTCCTTGCTTTCAAATGGACCGACGAGGCGTGGGAAAGGCACCTGCCATAGTGAATCTGATCGAAAGGAGCCGCCATGACGTACGGGCAGGCTAAGCCAATAAGCTGGTCAGGGGGCAGTTTGGCAACCAGATGATGCAAGAAGCCCGAGCAAGGGGGCAGATACCTTTGAACGGAGAAGGGAGGCAGATGTCTCTAGACTGTCGTCCGAAGTGTACTGTAACGTCTTCAGGATACGGCCACCAGATAATCAGTCATTCTGGGTTAACAGATGTTTATTCCAGCCATTTACAATAATTACATAAACTTCACACTGACACTTTATTAAATAAAATAAAATCCACAAAAACTCCTTGCTCGGAGTATTTCATTAGCAGTTAAAATAACAACCCCGCATGGGTCATCTCTTCACGTGCTGGATGCACCCCGCTCCTCGTGTCCAACTCAGTTTTTGTAGGGAGACAACTGAAGTATATTCTCTTCAGTTCAATCGCAACAGCGAATTCATTCGGGTGATGGTTCACAAACAGTTCTCACTCAAGAACGCACCAAGCTCGCTTACTATCTTGAGCACGGCGGTCGGAGGAGTCCTCACAAGGCTGTCAACGTGATGCCAAGAGGAACCTTACAGCTCCTCCCCCCTTAGAAAATTTTTTTCGATGCATCAGAGAAAAAATTTAATTTCAACTTTCGATGTAGATAACCTGATCTCGCCACAAAACAGAGGCAAATTTCCCACTATTCATAAAATAAAACAGAAATCTAACCCATAGCTGCACAAAATATATTTCAAAATTTTACAAACCTGATAGTCCAACAATTTAAATGATATAAAAACACCAATACTGCCACACACAAGTTTGACTCAATTTCAACATTCCATGCACAAGTGAAAGTCCCATTATCAATTCCCACAAAATACATTTAATTCCCTCGACTAAGGCCGTCAGCATCCTTGCCGGCGGAGCCTGTCCTAAGCACAATCCTATATTTGAATGGTTGTAGGGCCAGTAATGCTGAGGGTAAATTTTCTCCCAATCCTCTCCAGATTCTAAACAAAATACCTTAATTAACCGTTTAATAGTCCTATGAAACCTTTGAACAGGATCTGATTTGGGGTGATGAACCGAACTATGAGTAACCTTTATTCCAAACCGGTCAGAAAATTCGGTGGTGAGATGACTAGTGAATGAGGTTCCCAAGTCACACTGTACCTCCCGTGGAAATCCCAGTCTACTGAAAGTCATTAACAACACCTCAATCACCGAAACCGAACCAATATCTCTCAATGCGTGTCCTTCGGAATACCTCAATGACATACAGATAGCTGTTACTAAATACCGAATTCCATTTGCACTAGATGGCAAAGGGCCGACCGTATCAATATTTATTTTTGAGGAAACCTCCCCAATGATCGGTACAAGCTTTAACGGGGCTTTTTTAGTATATCGAGCCTTTCCAACCCGCTGACACGGATCACAAGTACGAACATAATTCTCTACCTCTTTAATGCAGTTAGGCCAAAAATAGTAACGTAGCAATCTATCCCTCGATTTCGCAACAATCGCATGCCCCGATGTCTCTTCATGACAGATAGCTTTAGTCCTCTCCCTAAATCTTTTCGGAACAAGAAGCTGCTTACGCTCGCTCTTGAGGCGATCCACAGATTTTCTAAACAATAACCCTTTCTCCATTTTAAACTCAAATTTTCTTCCCCTCTCCTGCATGCTTGAACAACATGGCTTAAGAGTGGGGCAATCTCTCTGTTCGCGAGCGAAGTTTTGCGAGTCCACCGATAAAAGGGCTCGAATGGCAAAATCTCCCCCCTCCGGCAATTGCATTTTTTCTGCTTCCTCCAACTCAAAACTGCCCGTCATACAGGGTTGTTCTAGATTTTCCCCCTGTGTACTGTCACGATCCTCAGGGTTCCGACGTATTTCTTCTCGCTTTTGACCACGAGTAACAACTGCGTTAACTAGCGATGGGTTTCTTTTTTGATCTTCAATTAATTTTACAGTTTTATTTGATAACAGATAAAAACCCTGATCAAGGGAAGAATCAATCACAGCTGCCTTAGTCACAACATTTCCAAATTTCGCACTTTCCATTTCAATTTTTGCAAGAGGTAAACAAGTAAAGTTTTTATCTAGCGGTTGTTTTACCCACACCGTTTCACCCAGCAAATCACCAGGACTGATATGGTTCAAAGATACCATATCCATATTTGCTCCCGTGTCTCGCAACACTCGCATTAATTTTCCGTTAATTTTTGCCTCGCTCATATAGGGCTCAAATAAAGTTTCACCAGACTCCCCCGTTCTCACATTATTTACCTGCTCAAAAGCACGGTTTTCCTTTAATTTCGGGCAACTTGGTTTTAAATGGTTTGGCGAGCCACACAAAAAACATCTAAAACTCTTTCTACGGTCAAATGCAACATTTTCCGAATTCTTACGTCTAAACTCGGGGCTTCTCCAGGGAGGAGTGTTTCCGACCGTTCGATTTTTTTCAGGGGATTCCTTTCCTGCTGACAAAAAATTCTCTTTATCCATTTCCCTCCGATCAGAAGCCTTTGAAATTACTTGTTTCCGCGAAGTTTCTCTAACTGCCTCATATTTATCTAATTTATTTGCCAACTCCGACGGACTGACCAGGTCTCCCCAGTTATCAATGAAGTGTTCCCTTACTTCCGGCGAGACACGGTTTTTTATCTGATCAGCAATCATCAGCTCTTTTAACTTTCCAAACGTGTCCACCCCCACTCCATCCAACCAGCCGTCCAAAAAGGTTCCGAGCTCAAATACCAGATCCTTCCACAATGCCCCCACGCGTCTTTGGTGCTGGGTAAATTTAATTCTAAAGGTCTCAGGCTTTAATTTAAAGCGCTCCAACAACACTTTCTTTATATACTGATAGTCCTCAGCTTTTTCTTCGGGTTCCCTAATAATAATTTCCGCGATTTCTATGGGCAAAAGCGGTATAAGGTGAGAGACATAATCAGACTTGTCTACCTGAGCCTTTTTAGCCTGCCGCTCAAACATAACTAAATATAAAGAAATGTCCGAGGTGTTCGGGTCAAACCCCTGCATGAAGTTTTTGAATTCCCGCGTAACTCTGCCCAGCTCGTCACGCGAAGAGGTCAGACTACTCATATCTACATGTGTCAATTTCAAACGTTCTAGCTCATATTCGCGCTCCGCCTTTAGATTTTCCGCCCTCTCTCTTTGCTCATCCTCTATCTGCTCAATCATATTTTTGACATACTCTTCCTTGTAATCCACGGACGTTGTAATTTTCGTTATAATGTCTTTAACCCTATCAGTCTGATCGGCATCTACTCCCAATTCAAAAGCCAAAGTTACCAAATCGGCTTTGCGCTTTTTTGCAAGGTAGGCCATGTTTCTTATCCTATATGTATATATATATAAAAATTCCCAATTTTACAAACTTATTCCATACAATCAAATATATATCTATACAACACAACTGACTATGAGTGCACCTGTGCATAAGTCAACCCTTACTAAAATGTATCATAAAATTCATACATAACACCTTACACCCATTTAAAAACTCCAAAACAACACAGTTCAATGCCCGAATTTTAAACATCAACGCGAAATACATTCTTAACAAGCCTACCTTAGCATGGTCATTCCACACGCGAAAGGCACGATTTCCTCCAATAAATATGATCCGTAACTCTGAAAATCTACGTACACCCGGTGGTACACAAATTCACTCCTCGTCGATAATCACTCACACATTTCTTTTACCCGGATGGAACTCTCAAATTATCTTGGAATTTTACGTGAATTCGATAGTATATATCTCACAAATCTGCCATGATGAAAATGTTCGTCTTCACTTTGTAGACACAAACTCACAAATCACAGCTTCCGCTAGGATAAAAAACTCCCCAACTGTCTCCACTTGTTGACACAACTCGGTGGGCGAACTTGCGTAATCAAGCAAAGCTCTCCCCGTAGACACGATCCGACTTCTGACACCAGTTATAAATGGCTGTAACGTCTTCAGGATACGGCCACCAGATAATCAGTCATTCTGGGTTAACAGATGTTTATTCCAGCCATTTACAATAATTACATAAACTTCACACTGACACTTTATTAAATAAAATAAAATCCACAAAAACTCCTTGCTCGGAATATTTCATTAGCAGTTAAAATAACAACCCCGCATGGGTCATCTCTTCACGTGCTGGATGCACCCCGCTCCTCGTGTCCAACTCAGTTTTTGTAGGGAGACAACTGAAGTATATTCTCTTCAGTTCAATCGCAACAGCGAATTCATTCGGGTGATGGTTCACAAACAGTTCTCACTCAAGAACGCACCAAGCTCGCTTACTATCTTGAGCACGGCGGTCGGAGGAGTCCTCACAAGGCTGTCAACGTGATGCCAAGAGGAACCTTACAGTACGGTTTTTTTGCAGTGAGAAAAGTTCAGCGATAAATTAACTTCCAGCCGGTCTGGGATGTAACCGCATACCCTGTACTAGACTGTACTTGTACCAGTAATTATTATGTTTAAAATTAAATCCTGTTAAGTTTTAACAAGTGTTTTTATTATGCGCTACCACACAGATGATAGTGTTGGCTTACCGAATTAAATCTAGCTGTGACGAGATTTTTACAGCCGCTCCTATTAATCTGAGACGACGTCACATGGGATACCTTATGATAAATGTACATAGAGTGGGAATCGGGGAGTGTAACCAAGCGCCTGCTACCGGTCGTGGTCATTCTTCGCTTATGTGGCGTCACAGTCATCAACCGGTTTCGGTCATCCTCACCATATTCGATGCCAAGCCAAGAAAACATAAATAAATATTGGCAACACTTCTCTAATAATCGGAATAACCCACCTCGCTAGCAGGGTCATTCTGGTTGCGCTCTGGTCATGCTGAGCAGACAACCGCTACATGACCACGAAACGTTTTAGAACGTTATTTTTAGAGCTTCGCACAACGCCCCGCCTTTTCGAACGTTCTGGTTATGCACCGGGTAACCGGTGCACAACCGGTGAATTATCGAACGCGCCCATAGACATCAACTGCCTAGGAATCCCAAGTGGCTATGTCCTGTACCATTGTAAAAGGTTCGTTTGTTCCGCCGCGCCGTTTGGATTTTCAGGGGTATTAAGAAAGAATACTATTGAGGCCACTGTCCACATCGAGCGGTTCCCGCTAACCGCTACCAATAGGGGGCCAATTTAACGGCCAATTCTCACTTGTAAGCAATAAATTTTCCCACCGCAGACAAAGAGGGAGATACTCCGGTATTAAACCGACAAAAGGTAATTGGGGACCGTGAATAATATTGCGGTTTCACACCTCCCCATCTGTTGTTCGGTGGAGGACAGTCCACTGTCGCTCGGCGTAAAGCGCGTCCGAATATCCCCATTCAAATACATTGCAACGGCGGGAACCGCTCTATGTGAACAGTAGCCTTTACTATGGCTAATTTTCCTTATCTGGTCTACAGACATTTCCTGTTTATACAAAAGTACACCCGATGTAAATGTTTAGGAACGGTGGAAGAATTTTTTGGAAGTACTGTAGTCCTTTCTAAGCAGGGTTTCAGAATCTTAACCCATTGAAATTGCATTCGCGCCTTTGTCGTTTTTTTTCGGGCGAAGCGCTAGTGTGATTCATTTGTTCTCTATTCAACCCCGTCCGAATTTAATTTAAGTGCAAATATTATGGCCTCAAGAAAGCGATCATTGAATGGTATTATAGGTGATTATTTTATGAAAATGATAATTTGCTTAGTGAGAATGAAACCGCAAATCATCAGGAAGAAATCAAATGCACAGCTCCAGAACAAGCTATTTCAACAGGAACAGCTCTCACAAAATATACATGTATCACTATCAGGCAGTTTGTAAAGGGGTGCATAATTAGAAGGAATACAATAATATCACTATGGAAGAAAGGGGTATGATTTAAATTAATTGTTTCAGACATTGTTTTATCTACACTGCAAATTCCCAGCACACATTGGGAACACATTTGGAACACATTTATTGGAAAAAAGTGTTCCAGTTACCTAAAAGTGTTCTGAAATGCGTTCCGAATGTGATTCTTTATAAAGGAAGAGTTCCGAATGTGTTCTGAAAATGTTCTGAAAGTGTTATGCTTAGGATATTTGTTAATCTAATCTTAGGAACACATTTGAGAACAGATTGGGAACACCTTAAGAATAGATTGGGAACACATATTAGGAGCACATTTGAGTACAGATTGGGAACACTGGTGAAATCATTGCTTTCTTTGTTACAACGATATTGCTATGAGCGAGTAGCCTGAGCGGTATAGCATTGGCCTCGAGATCGGGAGGTCCGGGGTTCGAATCCCGCTGCCGGTAAGTGAGAAAAAATAAAATCCAAGTCCACAAATTAATTCTAAAATTCAATAACAAATGACAGCACTAAATTATAGGAATTAACTAAAATTCAATAATTCATTAAAATCAGTACCAAACTCTAAAAAAGTCTAAGTCCAATTCCAAAACTAAAAAGTAGTTCCTAAACATAACACCAGATTGCAGCACTAAAAATGCAATAACAAAGGCAGCATTAAAATTAATTAATTAATTAATAATTAAATAAAATAACTAAAAGGACCCAATCGAAACATAGCAGACTCCAAATCCAGAAAAAATACAACTCAACCTTCCAGGATGGAAACAACTTAATTCCACCCCTTACGCCAATTGCGGCCGCGCCCCTTGATGACGTCACTTCCGCCGCACCTGCTCTTACTTTTTAGAAAGTGTTCTCAAATCTAATCCTAAAAGCATTCCTTAAAGTGTGCTAAAAAGGATGACAAAATAAGTGTCCTAAAAAGTATTCTGAAATGGGTTCCAAACAGTGTTCTCAAATGTGTTCCAAAAAGTGTTCTCAAAAAGGGGACAAAATAAGTGTTCCAAAAAGTGTTCTGAAATGGGTTCCAAAAAGTGTTCTACAATGTGTTCCCAAAAAGTGTTCTCAAAAAGGGGACAAATAAGTGTTCCGAAGTGTGTTCCAAAAAGTGTTCTGAAATGAGTTCCACAAAGTGCTCTGAAATGTGCTTTTAAAAGTGTTCTCAAAAAGGGGACAAAATAAGTGTTCCAAAAAGTGTTCTAAAATGTGTTCAAAGATTTGCAGTGTATGAAGTGTAAGTCCTGGCAGGATCAAGTATTTTATTTTATCGGAAATTCGCACACCTTTAGGGATGGACGCGAGACGACTTTTTGCGAGACGAGACAGAGATTTACAGCTTTTTTTGCGAGACGAGACAAACATTTTTAACATTATGATATAGGGATTTTGCGAGACGAGACAAACATTTTTAACATTATGATATAGGGATTTTGCGAGACGAGACAAAGTTTTTCGGCTGTTTTGCGAGACGCGAGACGCCTATTTTTCGTCTCGCGTCCATCTCTACACACCTTTCTCGAAATTCGATAACGTAATACTATATGTAGGCAGAAAAATAAAATTACAGGCGACATGTAAAAAATCGT
Source organism: Cheiracanthium punctorium (assembly GCA_038373885.1). Classification (NCBI taxonomy): domain Eukaryota; kingdom Metazoa; phylum Arthropoda; class Arachnida; order Araneae; family Cheiracanthiidae; genus Cheiracanthium; species Cheiracanthium punctorium. The sequence continues at coordinate 108,257 of JAWZYV010011934.1, read as the reverse complement.
GCAAAATGTCGTCAAGCTTGGATAACCAGGGCCTCGGAGAGAAATTTTATAAGGCCGTGCGAAAATCTTTCCAGCCCCTTTCGTAAAGCACAAAAGTTTCGAAAAAACAGGAGGGATGGAAGGATTTTTTTTTTTTTTGTAAAACTGCTATTTAGAATTAACATTCCTGCCATCTAAATCATTATAGAATTGTGTATTCAAAATTTAGTTTAGTTAAAAAAATTATTTTAATTACAGATCTATAAATGAAATTCGTAACACATTCTGAAAAACTCACGGACGCACTTTAGCTGAACACGGGCCCAGGGACGGCGCCCCGTCCAGCCCCCTCTCTTAGGACCTGTGGATAACTGTACTCAAATTATTGAATATCCAGTAAGTTAGCCCCCCCTTTACCCAATCCTAGATCCGCCACTGCTCGTACGCCAAAACTATTGATTTTACGAAAAGAAGGTAATTGCATAAATTGTAGGAAATTTTCCCTAGTTTCTTTTTCTGTAATTGTTTTTTTCGTGAAATGAGTCTGAAAGGAGATATTGCCAAAAAACTGCTTTTAGGCGCCATTTTTCGAATGTGGCGGCGCGAGCGGCAAAGATACGAGGGGGCAGAGTTGAAATTCGGAAAGAGCACATCGAAATCTATAAAATTGCCCATTTTCAAAACTCCCGGAAAACTTTCCAGGTAAAACTACCAAATGACTGGACTAATAGCAGAATATCAAAACTAGAAGTCAAAGCCCGTTGTGGAGGCAATTACAGCGGGCGCTAGAAAAAACATTCGACGAAAGCACGTCTACTAGGGATCGACCGATAGTATCGGTAACCGATATCTCCTATTTTTTTAGGTACTGGTATCGGTTCTTTCATATTTCAAAAGTATCGGGAAAGTATCGGTTCCCGATACATTCATTCATTTTTCCCGATACTTTTCAACCGATACTTAGCTTTTCAGAAGAAAAACCACGTAGGCGCAATACCACTCAAGAATCTATTCTGGTGATGAGATTAGCATGTTTCATTGGCATATTCGTTTGCGCGCCTGTTTTCGAACTGTTTTTTTCCTAACCATCACTAAATATGGATGTACCACCATCAAGTGTGGAAGAAAGTATGGATGAGGAAACGTTAGATGGCAGTGGGACAGGGCAGTCGTCCATTTTCTTAAAATATTTCGATTTGGAGCCTAACAGTAAATATACGATCTGTAGCGAATTCAAAAAGCAGATGTCGAGAGGTGGGCTATAATTTTACTTTAGCTTTATAAAAGTTTATTTTCTCTCCGTTTAGATTAAAAAAAGGGGTCATTCATATATATGTACATAAATTTTATGGGGGGGGGATAGGTGTATGGCTTTTGAATTGGCTTTAAATTTTTGTTTAAAACTGGATTAAAATATTTATTAATAAAATTGGCGCGAGGACATCTGATTCGGCTTGGTTATGATACGATATCAAAACTGATTGGGGAGACTGTCCTTGACATCGTTTGATATTTCAGGGGATGACGCAGTGCCGGATTAGCAATATAGCAGAAGTAGCAAATGCTACGGGCCCCGTGTTTGCAGTTTGAAAGTTTTTGTACTCCCCCCGAAGATCTAGCTTTTTTTTAAGAAAAAAGTAATTATCATAGTTCTTTCTTTCTTTTTCTTCATAAGACAATTTTTGGAGCTTTATTATGGAACTGCAAATCAGTTGTAACTCATTGAAAGAACATATATAAATTTATAGAAAAAATAAGTGTGTCTGTCGCATGCCTACATTATTTAGTCAACTGATTACCTAGACTAAACTGAATGAGTATTCTAAAGACAGCGACAAGAGACACGCACGAGAGTATTCTTAACACACAGCGGAATAAAAACTGCAGTACCCAGAATAAAAAATTCAGAGCGGGTTCAAACGGCGGCAGAGGCAGAATTAAAAAAAAAAAAACGCTTCATGATTAGCACTACAGTGCTATTAAAATCGAGCAGGTTTTTATCTTTTATTTTTTGAGAAAAATCGCTACTCGGAGGAAGGGGTATTCAGAACCTTTGACTACCCACCTGTGTATGGCCTTTAAAAAGTGCATTTTTTACTAATAATGCTACAAGTTTGTCTTTATTTGTTGAATGAATCCAGATATAAACAAATATAGAAAGAAAAGTGCCAAAATGGAAGAACAGAGTCAGGGTAGGCTCAAGGACGTATTAATGGCAAGGGGCCGGAGGTGGCAGACGTCCCTCCCGAGAAAAACGAAATTAATGTAAACAATTCGATTTTACTTTAAAAAAAAATGGATGTGTATGTGAATCTTCCACCTAACCGCCTCCACCCACAAAATTGCATTAATGCGTCAGTTGGCCGGATTATTCATTAGGCGGAGTAGACTGTATAGCCTATCGGCTACGATCATTTCGGGAGCTTTGCAGTAACAAATCGATTGAATTTTTTAATGAAGTTGTAATCGAACTTTTCAAAATGACTCAATGTACAGAAAATAATTGTGGCTATATCTGAAGATTTTCTCTAGAAAGCGAGTTGAGCTTCTGCATTTCCACGAGAGCTGAGGTTCATAGTAATGTAGGAAAAAACGCGACCCATAAAAATCATTCCCTCTCGAAACAATAATTTTTATTTAAATATTGATAAAAACTTATTTTGTTTTGTAACTATGAGAATGGTATTGAATCGGATGTTGGGTCGTCCCAAAATTCTTTTGTCTTTCGGTAAAGGGTGTGGCTTTGGCGAAATTCGAAAGTATATGAAATAGGGAGTAAGCCATCTTTACAAAGCTTTCGGTGTTTGGCTTGCTTTATTTTTATGTATTTATTTATTTACATTTTACAGTGTTTGAACACAGCCGAATTATTATTTCAAACAATAATTAGATATAGAATCTACGCCGTTTTTTATATATTGAGCATTCGCAGTTCTGGTAAATTATAATAGTAATCACGGAATTTAACAACGTTAAATATAAAAGAATTGCTTTTGGCCTGTCGAAACCACAGGTCAAGGTCACGAATATCAGTAAGTTAGTTCAGATAAAATAATTAGAATGGGGAGGATCTTTACACAAAGACAAGACGGTCGTGGCATCCGGGAAGTCATAACCCCAGGTAAACTGAAAACAAAGGGTGTTTTCTGATACTCTTGCTCTACAAAGAAACTCACAAAATACTTGATCACATTTAAGATTATTATATCCTGCAAAAACATTTGAAAGTAATACGATAATGAATGTTTTATCCGAATTTTTTATTATTTATTATATCGATTATTCTATTTAGAAAAGATACAATGCTCTTATTGAGATTTCTTAAAACAAAATATTTTATACCATTTTTACGAAGAGAGGTTGAAAAGTAATGCAGGCATGCTTGTAGAACTCGAACGAAATGGCCTTTAGAAGTGCCCCAAGCTGTATGTGGAAGTAAAAATCCCCCTCTGTACGCATGTGCAGTTTGAATGCGTTCCCTTCATGCAGTGTATTTCGGAAAGCGAAAGTGTAATTGCGCTAGATCTGCCTATCCGCAGTTTGATTTCTTATGAATTAATTCATTAAATACACGAAGCTAAAAATATGCAAACTAGTATTAGTAAAGGCCTTCCAAATAATGGAATAATTTTGAAGCGGCGTACCCAGGAATACATTTTGGGGGGTGCATATCGTTATTACCATGAAAGAAGTTATGTACCACTGGGTGAAATCTAAAGAATATCCCATTATGGGCACCCATATAGGTGTTCGCCCCCCCCCTCCCCATCACAGCCACCGGTATAGTAAACAATCTTGTAGCATACTGAAATTTTTCAAATTAATTAAGTTTTCAAGTATTTGAAGACTCAAGATGAGATCCTCAAAATAGATGGACGGCTCAAATTACCACCCATGTATAAGTTTCTTGTTTCTCCCACTTAAACCTGTTCAAGAATTAATATAATTTTTATAAGTTATTAAAGGTTACTAAATTAAATATCACGGGAAAAAGTGGTAAAGGTACCATGAAGAACGAAAATTCGTATTTACCAGAATCGGTGGAATCCCACATCGTTGAAAATTCGATAAAAGTCATTTAATGATTGAGAAAACAGCCACAATTTAAAGAATGGTCAAAAAGAAGTGGTTATAATAAAATGATAAATTTCATACAGATTATTCTCTACAAGGTTATATTTATTCTCCCTGTTTGTTTTTACAAAATATTGTAGTAGAAATAGTGGAGTTTTTAAGACTTCTTCACTTACAGAAAAAAATTTTTTTTTTCATAGATGTATAACAGAGACCATATAAACACATTTCAAATTTACTGTTTCTTAAGTAATTTTTTTAACATTTCATAGTTGAAAACGATCTTTCAGTAGTACATATTGTCACAGGCAGAGTGACTAAAGTTTTTAAAAGTTTATAGATATTGGGGAAAATATCATTGCGCGTTGCATACTTGTAAAGCTTCTACAGCAGTTAATCTAATCTGTTACGCCAGTAATTTATTTTTCCAGAACTGATGTTTTATAATCATTAGCATTCTTGGCATTTCTAATTTGTTTTCATCTGTAGGTATGAGGTTATTTCCAGTGAAACTAAAATATTTATTTATCTCAAAATTTCTTTGTGTTTTCTGAACTTTTCTTTAAGATGTAAAATTACAGCATTCAAAAATTTATTACTGTTACTTGAATTGTCATTAATGTACACTTTTCTGCTTCAAATTGATGTGTGGAGTTTTTTTCACCAGATTTTAAAAAACTTAAAAGCGACTACTGATTCCTTTTACTCATTCTCAGATTAAAAAATTAAGAAAAATAATGAAATGAATTTAAATTTATAAAATTATGAACTTAGCAATTCGAGCAAAAGAAAATGGATTGAATGAGATTTCCTGACTGTTCTCCGTTTACGAATACGAAATCAGAGGTTATCGCTAACTGTTCGGAGAGGAGGGGGACATCTTCCATAGAAATAATATAATATTCCATAGATATTCTATGGGGATGTACCCACTCCTCCTGCAAACTCTGACCACTGGCCTTATGAACAGAAAGGCAAATTTTTAGTCATCAAAGACTTTCTATTATTTTTTCAAGAATTCACTTAGCTGGAATCGTGTTTTCCTTTCATGATGAAAAATGTTTTTCGGAAAAAATCAGGGGTTTTTTCCGCAACTGAAATGTATTTCAATTTTGAGAAATCTTGGGGGGTGCATATGTCCCTTTGCATCCCCCCTGGGTACGCCACTTTTACAAGTATGCATTTTTAGAGGGGAAAAAACTGCATATAAACTCACAGTTTAAAATACATTTTGTTTTCGAAGGTTCTAAAAATTTTATAGAAACAATTTTTATTGTATATGTAAACTTGTCAAGGCATGTGTTTGCATGTGGGATGAGGGGGTATTAGAAACTCTAAATATGTACCCATGAACATTAATATTCATAAAAAAAACTGAGTTGTAGGTATAAATACCTTAAACATCGTCAGTCTCGCTACCTATTTAGCCCCCCGCCTTGAATCCCCTCCAAAAAGAGAACTTTATATTTTGAGGGACATTTTTTCCCGCATACCAATTTACTTGGAGAAATTGATTTGTCTAGTATTAGCTCAAACTTGCTCATATTAAATCAAGAAAAGTTCTTAAAATTTGCGTTTTATTTTATTATCGCACAAAACCTAGACATTTGCGCAACCAAGTGGTAGGAAGGGTTGGGATAAACCCCTCCCTGATCTAACGCGTAGGAAGTCTTAGTTTTATTTACATCTAATTAGCATTAGCAATCCCATTGACTAATTAATTCATACTAAAAATAAATTATAATACAACTAGCACTATTTATTTTCTCGGTTAATTTATCTATGCTACTATAATACGAGAGTAAAATCCTCCCCCTCAAAAAAAAAAAAAAAAAAAAAAAAAAAAAAAAAAAAAATCTTTCTGGGTGTATTAATGAGCATGGGGCCCCTTGATAACATTTGCTACAGGCTCCGCGCTGTCTTAATCCGGCACTGGGATGACGGCCTTTAAAATTACGGAAAAATCGATATTGATAGTTATGTTTGACCCCCCTAATTTAAATAATTTATTTTAAATCGGCGCTCCAAAATCTTCATATTGTTATTTTGTGTTCGAAATTAAACCGAAACTAGCCTTAAGATTCACTTACACCCTTTCGAAAAAGTTTCGAGTGTAAATCCCATGCCAGTTTCATATTTAAAATTTTGTTCCCTGTAAAAAGCGAATCACACATGTCGCATAATAATAAGTTCTAAAATTTCTTTTAAATTTGTGTTTTTCACAAAAACGAATTAGTTAATCACAAAACGAAATAGGAAACATAGCTATTACTCAAATACTTTTTTGAATGGTTGCAGGGTCTGATGGTAAATGCTTTTGAAAAGTTCGCCGCCCAAGCCCCCCCCCCTTCGTGTAGACAACACATAACGCTCATTGCAAATAGTGAATAATGCACACAGAAAAAGAATATGGTAATTTGGATAAAAGCAATCTTAGTCAAATGCGAAACCATACTTAATATTAATCAAGTAATGAACTATAAAAAACTAATGATTTAAATTATTTATTGTTTAGGAATAATTTCATTGAACTAACTACAATGTTTAGGTTAAACTTCAGAAGTGGGCGTCCTCAAACTTTCCCCCCTTAAGACTATATCACAGCTTTCCGGCATTATCCTGAAAACGTACACACGCGACTTTGGCAGAGTGGCCAAACTACTGTTTCCACTGGTATTTTATGGACATTGGCATAACAGTAAGTGGCAGGACGGGCAAGATATCACAGGCTCCCGGCGGAGCTGCCCCCTCCTTCCCAATACGAGACTGTTGCAAGCTCAATATATTTACTGAAAAAAATACATGTATTAAAATTTTTAATTGTATTCAATTAATTTAAATTACCGAAGTACATAAATTAAACAACATACTAAAAATATGTATCAAATTTAAAGGTATCAGTGAGAAAAAGTAATAGCTCTGTTTTGTAACTTGTAGTAATAAAGGGGGCACAAGCAGTGAACTCGCAACGGGCCACAACGATGCAGTTACGCCACTGTTTACGGATATTCTTTTTTCCTAAAGATTTAGAGACTTGTAATCGCAAACTGATAAACTAAGTCTTATATTTTTAATATTTTCTTTTGTTTAGTGTTCTTAATTCTACTAAGAACACTGTCTACCTTTAAAAGACAATTTATGGTCAAAAATCAAACTTTTCTTTTTTCTTTCCTTTTTCTTTTCTTTTCTTTTCCTTTTTTTTTATTAACAGGAGCATGGTTAGAAAACGATTAGGAGAATGGAGAGTTTTTCCTCTTTTTTTTTTACAGAAGCTATATATATTCTTTCTAAACCCGTTACTCTATACGGCCCTCGTTTTTTTTTATATTTTACAAGTTTTTTCATAGATATTAAAATATTCATAACTGCAAACTTTTAGGATCGTTTCTATGGATTTAGGAATTTAGATATAGTTATACAATCAATATGAGACTAGGAAAAGTTAGTTTATACATTTTTGTCTGTTTTAAAAAATATTCTATATTAAGAAATATTGAAATTATCATTTTCTAGGTTTTAGATATCTGCGTGTAAAGCAAAAATTTGAATTCTTGAATTTTTTACAGAGAAATTCTCGGTGCGAGTTTTTATGGCTGTAGAAATTTATTTCAATAGATGACGCAACGCGCTTTAAAAGAAAAAAGATATTTCGATTTCTACTGCATTCCCATGATCCTTTTTCAAAAATGTTTTGTTTTGGTTCGATTTTGCGCCAGAGAGCGTGTTTAGAATGTAGATTTGAAGCGACGCTGTCGCTATTTGAATAGAAATTAATTTCTGTAGATTCCGCAACGCGCTTTAAAAGAATAAAAGATACTTCTACTATTCTCCCATGATCCTCTTTTTGGAATGTTTTGTTTTTGGTTCGAATTTGCGCCGGAGAGCGCGCTTAGAATGTAGATTTGAAGCGACGCTGTCGCTATTAGAATTAATTATGTAAACTGAAAGGATTTTATGTAAAAATATGTAAATAGTGAATTGTCAATATATGTGTTTCTTTTTTAAAAATGAGTTTTTTATTGCGTCTTGTGTATTTTTACTTTCGGTGCCAAGCCATTCGAATTTCCACTGTTCTTGATTTGGAAATACGTTGATTTCGAACCCCCAGCTTGAAGTTTTTTATTTTTTTTTCCATAGAGACTGCGAACGATATCCTAAAAAGAACTGCTCAACATTTATAACCTTTAGAAATTACAGAAGGATGAACATTAATAAACTGTAGGGTTTTTTACTTTTTGAACTCTAAAACCTTTGCATATTTTAATTTTAAACTTTTTACCTTTTTCATAAGTATTATATTGTATCCTTTTATTTCTGGTATGCTTTGAATTCATTATCATTATTTTGCATATTTTGAAAATGTTTTAATTGTTTGCTCTAAGAATTGTGTTGATATTTGAGCTTGATTAGAATTATTTCATATATTAATTTGATAGACTTTTTAGATTAATTGAGCCATTTTGTTTGAATTTCAACCACTGATGTAGAATTTTGATATTACGAAGAATTTTAGATGATTTGTAGAAATGAAGAGCATGGTTAGAAAACGATTAGGAGAATGGAGAGTTTTTCCTCTTTTTTTTTTTTTTTACAGAAGCTATATATATTCTTTCTAAACCCGTTACTCTATACGGCCCTCGTTTTTTTTTATATTTTACAAGTTTTTTCATAGATATTAAAATATTCATAACTGCAAACTTTTAGGATCGTTTGTATGGATTTAGGAATTTAGATATAGTTATACAATCAATATGAGACTAGGAAATGTTAGTTTATACATTTTTGTCTGTTTTAAAAAATGTTCTATATTAAGAAATATTGAAATTATCATTTTCTAGGTTTTAGATATCTGTGTGTAAAGCAAAAATTTGAATTCTTGAATTTTTTGCAGAGAAATTCTCGGTGCGAGTTTTTATGGCTGTAGAAATTTATTTCTATAGATGACGCAACGCGCTTTAAAAGAAAAAAGATATTTCGATTTCTACTGCATTCCCATGATCCTTTTTCAAAAATGTTTTGTTTTGGTTCGATTTTGCGCCAGAGAGCGTGTTCAGAATGTAGATTTGAAGCGACGCTGTCGCTATTTGAATTAATTATGTAAAATAAACTTTTTTGTGTAAAAAGATGCAAATAGTGATTGTTAATATATATGTTTCTTTTTAAAAATGAGTTTTTTACTGCGTCTCGTCTATTTTACTTTTCGAAACAGAACCTTCGAATTTCGACTGTTCTTGATTTGGAAATACGTTGACTTCAAACCCCCAGCTTCGCTTTCTTTATTTTTTAATTTTTCTGTTGCAAACCTATGCACTAAAAAAGCACTATTTTATTTATTAATTCCATATTTTTTTTGGGGGGGAGGCAATTATTTTTTCCGAAACTAATAAAGATTTATCAAAGATTTGGAAAGATTTAAAATTTTTAGAAAATTTGATCTCAAACACATAAATCTTACGATAAAATTTAATAAAATGAGCTATTTTATGTTGATTTAATTTTCTCTTTGATCTGTTTCGTCTTGGGAAAAGTAATTTATTTGAGACATTTTTTGTAATCGTTTCATTTCTTGGATTAAGATTAATTTTACAACTAGCATAGAATAATATTATTACACATGCAATAGTGTAAACAGCATTCAATTTGTGTACTTCATGATTTTTGCATTAAAAAAAAAAAAAATGAAAACTTCTTACGATAGCGATCTTTTGACCACGAATTCGCTCTGATTTATCACACTATGTGTGTTGTCAATCGTATTCCTGTAACAATTTGGAGTTTTAGCTTATAAATTGTGTACGTAATGTTTTTTTGTTTTGTTTTGTTGGATGTTAAAGATAAATTTTACTTATTAAAAAAGTCTTGTGCTCAGAGTAAAATTATAATTTAACTATTCCCGGCTAATTCAAAAACATGACGTACTGAGATTTCTAGAGATAGTCCCACAACCTAGACAAGGTAAATTCTCTTAAAACACTGTTAGGAGAACGTTTTGAGGGGTTCTAACGCACATTCAAGATACATCTGGAGAAAATCACCCTAAACTCTAGACCGTTAGATCTATAGTCACGCGAGAATTCCGAACCTGCACACGTCAGACATTTCCCAATGTTCAGCGTTTTGTAAATTCGGCCATTGTTCGACAATGTTTTAATAGAAAAGTAGGACTATAAATACTGTATACTCACTTCAATGTATTGACTGCTTTTTCTTTTTAGAATGATTTCTACTAGGTTTAATTTTTAATCTATGGGCTTATCATGGTGTTATTCATTTTGACAAGAACTGCACTCTCGTTGCAAAAACTGCCCACAGATGTAGATTTAAATGGCATTAAATCATGTAAAGTATCGGTATCGGCTATCTCTAAAAATGAATTTATAGGTAAAGTATCGGTATCGCTTATCGGTGAAAATGTGGTATATGTCGGTCTCTAATGCCTACACGCAATGTATTTAATCTTCGTCCACCTAAAACAAATAACTTCACATTCAATTTTTATTATTTATACTGAAATAGAATTTCATGTTCTTCTGAGAACGTGCAGAAAGTTTTCGCATTCGAACGATTTCATTTCGCTGGAAACATCCCGAGTACAAAGTTAAAACTTTAGGACTCCCCTCAGAATGTGGGATAACGCTGTTGTTGTTATAGATGGCGCAACACCTCATTCGGTAACCGCTAGTATAGCCATTGAAGAGAAGACAACATTTAAAAAGCGTTATTTTATAATGACGATTACACTCAAGCAAACAGTATTTACATTTATTTCATGCGTCGTTAAATTTTAACACACATTCAAATTGCCGCTAAACCCAAACTCATAAACAAAATTTAAGTTCATGTTACATAAAAAATTCAATAATGAGTTCACGGTTATTTCATAATGTAAATATACACGGTTGCAGATGAAAATTTTTTTTCGTTGACGAATATAAACTGAATATTTTAATAATATCAATATTGAACCTTTCCCCCCTTTTTTATTCATTTGTTACTAAGGCAACCACGTAAACAAAGGAGCAAAAAATAATTAAAATTTAGTGCCGCGTTCACAATCTCATTCACATGCTAGGTTGCTAAATTAAAAACATATAAAACTCGTTGGCAGTGAGCGCGGGAAATGTTTTATTCCTTTACCGCGAGGATCGCTGCACATTACCAAATTTCCAATGTTTACATTATTGAAACTTAGTTTGGCATGGCTCACTGGGATAAGTACAGGCTGTCCGAAAACCAGTTCTCCTATGGGATTTTGCGTACGAGCAAAGTTTCGCTTTTTCGCCGATTCGGCTCTGTTACCCGACCGTATCACTGTTGCCAACTCTGCCGGAGAAAAAGATCTTAGCAAACTGTCAATACCGAAGTATTTTGTAAATAGTAAATGAATGTCCAAATGACGCAAAGAGCACTACAGATAAGCATATTTCAGCAGCACAAGCACGTAAACGCCAAAAAAATTATTTTTTTTTCTCAGCTTGAAAATATTGTTAGCCATTTGTGGATACTTCTAACTTTGATTTGAGCGCCAGGCCCGGACAGAGGGGTAGGGGCCCGCCCGTCTCAAGAGAAGGGGGGGCGGGTTATTGTGCAACCGATTAATAATAGGATGTGTTAACTTTTGGGGTATGGGGGAAGGTATGATGTTATTAATTAATTATGATTGATAATTAATGCATTAATAAAATATTGATCTATTAATTAATATGCGTCATTCATATTAATTAATCCCTTGTTAATTCGGGAACCCTCACTCAAAAAATGTTGAGAACTACATTTAAAATGAAGTGTTCTGAAGCCTTCTGCCGCACAATTGCAGCTGCAAAAAAATTTTTATGTGTCAAACTTCATTCAAGTGCTATCAGCATAGCACTTTTTTAACACTTTCCAACAAGGTTGAAAAGTGTTTATGATTTCGGTTTGTCTGTCTGTCCGTCTGTCCGTCCGTGCTCTAACTTCCGTAAATATGCATCGATTTCTACGAAATTTAAATATGTTATTCTTATCTACTGCACCATGTACCCTATTGAAAATGGTATATGTAGCATTTGTAGTTTTTCTACAGGAGCACTCAAAATACTCCAAATACATTGGGTTCTATGGGAAGGTTTTCTTCAAAGCGTATCGTCCGTCCTACTATACAGTTACGCTGATCCCTGACTTCAAGATAAAACTTTTTCCGCCATTACTGCAAAAAGATTACAAAGTTTACACAAAAAGCCTAATAACTTCTTCACCGTTTGTACGATCTGCTTGAAATTTCTCATAATTATGTATAAAAATATAGAAAACAATCTGCGCTACTTTAAAAATTTGAAAATCCACCTGTTCCCTCACTTTTAAGCGATTTTTCACTTTTTTCAGAACCATTTTATTACCGAGAGTCAAAAAAGTGAGTCATTTGCGTGACAAAATTACCTATTTCAAGTGAATATGACGTCATACAATCGGGATTCAAATTCTTTTTAAATAGTTTTTCCAGATTACGCATTTTATTACATTTTTATTTTTCACAAATAAATCGTTTCCATGGTTATGAGAATAGCTGTGTACACAAAACGAAATCTTTCGATTCCGCACGTTTCCAAATTCGATTTGGGTATATAATAAAAATTGATATGAAATTATTTATTTTAGGTAGACTAAGATTAAATATATTGAGTGTAGACATACTTTCGTCAAATGTTTTTTCTAGCACCTGTTGTAATTACCTTCACAGCGGGCTTTGACTTCTAGTTTTAGAAATATTCTGCTATTTTAAATGAAACAAAATTGATTTATGTTATTAAGGATTACAAGATGAAGTTTTCCATCGAAAATAATGTCTGTATAGTTAATATTTTTTCTACAGAAACATTCAAAATAATTTCCATACAATGCGGTCAGTGGCAGTTTAGAGACAGGTACCTATTTAAAGCATATAATACTATCCTACAATATGATTAGCTAAAAATCCGTCGATGATCGAGTGCCTTTCTCAAACGTTGCACCAAAAGTCGCCAATATTGACGACTTTTGCGATAAATTGCCAAATAGGATGCGAAAAAAATGCTTTGAAACCGAACTTTCCAGATGCATTTTTTTGCGATATTTTCATTATTCGGCGATAAATCGTGAGAGGTACTTACGTATTATCCCGGCGGTCATTAACGCCAAACTATTTTTCCTCAAATTTGCTGGTAAACTGTCGCCAATAATATTCCGAACCATAAATAATTTCATGTGTCCGGCATTTATCTTGGCGAAAAATTGCTCGCCTTGGCGGACCGCCGGGATAATACGTAAGTACCTCGAAAAATATCTAATCTGATTATACTAAGCTACTAGCCGCCTCTGGCGATCAGTTAGCTCGCCATTTTAATAAATCTTATTCGGAGAGAATCCTGTTTCTCACTGACTTACTTGGCACTAAAATCTCAGTGACACCTGGCACTGAAATCATTTGAAAGACACTAATACATTTCTAGCACAAGGCAATGAGTATAAAATTTTTATATTCTTCAGTTAAACGGGGGAAAAAAATTAAAGATTTTTTACAGGGTCTCATAAAATTGCATTTTTAGTGATAATACAACATTATCTTATCTCCAAAATCTCTCCTGTTTTAAGGAAAATAATCTCCAAATTTGTCGCAAAAACATTTTTGTGTTGGAAAGTGTTTTATAATCTATGCGTTTGGCATGATTTATCTTTCTTGTTTTTTAATTTTATTTCTTTTTTCTGTTGGGCCCGTCCTCAACAGGGAGGGCCCGCCGAGGGCCGGGACCCACCCGTCTGCAGACAGTCGGACACCCTGGCCAGTCCGGCCTATCTTCCCAGAGATCGGCAAAGGTAAACCTAAAGTTTATTGCTTTTCTCCCCCTCATCCCCCGTTGTTTAGAGAGGGGGAGTACAGTTTCACTTAGAGGACGCTCCCTCATACTCTCCCCTCCGTTGGAAATAAAAATAATTACTGCTTGCTCTGCAATGCTCTTTGAAAGCAACTACAGAAGCAGAGTTGAGCAAAATACATAAAAAAATGTATTTTCGATGCAAAATACAAATTACATTTATTCAAACACGAAAAATTACAAAATACAAAATGCTTTCTAAATTGAAAAAATACAAAATACATTTATTTTCTTAATACATACAAAATACGAAATACGTCTAAAACTTCAATTAAGTAAAATTTTCTACAGAAACTTCTAGTTTATTTTATTCCAGTGTATTTTAAGATGAACAAACAAACGTAATAGTAACTTTTTTTTTTTTACATATACATAAGTTTTTCCTGGAATAAATTGCATCTTAAAAGGCATGAAAGCAAAAATGTGTGACAAGTATTTATTGAACGTTATTTTTCAGTGATAATGAATGGAATTGAAATATAAAATTAAATATATTTCTAAACGAAGATGAGTTGAATTATCTTTCTACTTTAAGATACATTTATAGCCTTACCATCGCACAGTAGTTATGTCACTGAAAATGGTAGACTGCCGAAGAGTGAAGGACCCGGGATCGGGTCCCATCGAGCAGCTGTCGATCTAACAGTCTGGATTTTTGGTAGGTTTTTTCCAGATGTAACGTGAATACGCTTTAGAACCCCTTAGAAAGTTCTCCTACCAAGGCACCTTCCCATCCTTGACAGATTGCCCTAGTATAGCGTTGCCATAATCACGCAAACACAAGATACATTCATATATTACTACAAAAGATTATATTACTACAAGATTGTGATGGAGGAGTGGAACAATATCAGCCTTGATGTTTTAAGAAAAGGACTTTCATCTTTGAAATCAAGATGTAATATGATGGTTCAAAGAAAGGGCTATCAGACTGAACACATTAGAAAATAAAATTCTTATATTTATTTCTATATATATCTTTGCAAAATCGTTACAAAAATGTGTGAACACCCTCTGTACTTGCGGGAAACTGTACTGTAGGGTACTTGCGGGAAACCCCGAAAAAAAAAATTGTTGTGGAATATTACTTAAATGAAATTAATTTACGTTTCACAAATCACCCGTGCATGAAGATTTTCTTAACATTAAACTTTTAAATGCCTGTGTCACATTGCTGAAGAGTTCTTTAGAGGAATTGCAAAAAATATTTAACATGAATTTAAGAAAATGCTTTTAAAAAGAATTTAACAGGTTTTTTTTTTTTTAATTTTAGTTTTACAGTGTTCTATATACGGTTAATGGGTTAAATATTTCAGGCTCTACAAATACTCCTACTTATTAGTTATTAGCATCAGATATTATTAAATTTATACATTTATGCATAACTTGCAACTATCTTTATAAAATAGGAAAATAAATGTCAATTTATGAAACTAAACTCTTCGAATAATTTGTTGGATTCAATTAAAATATTCAGATAATTTACTTTGATTTTCAGGTAGAAATTAAACCTTCATAATGTGTGAAAGATTATTTTAGTACGTGTTTTGATACTATCTGTGCACTTTCTAGGACAACTATAAAATGGAAGCGCCATGTCACGTGCTCCGAATACACAGCCTAAAATAAGATCCTGCGTCCACAACTAAAACGAATAAGTAAATTTTGAGGTAAATATATGTAAATAGTTAACGCAATTTTCTTCCTTCAAATTTCCCTTCTTTTCTTTTTTTCTTCCTGAGAGAGTGAGCGCACGCATTTTAAATTAAAATTAGCGAATTTTAAAATCGTGAAAAAAAAAGAATAAAATATTAATTTTTTTTTTCAAAACAAGCGATAGTAAGTGCGATGCTTCTAGCGTTTTAAAATATTTTTCTAAAGACAAGTTTTAATTATTGCTGCTGATAAAGGAACTCTTATTATACCCTTGCTAGACATCTCCGAATGACACTGGCTGGAGTAATTTATGGGTTGCTATCTTCCCGCTTTTGCCATCCCCACTTTAGAACGGGGGCCATCCTCGTGATATTTTCCGTGAGTCTAGATCTGCAGGGTCACGCACTGATTGTTCTTGAAAAGGGGGTGAAATTGTTGGCGATCTCTTGGCGTGCCGATGTGTGGGAAGTAACCCCAGTCCGGGCCTGCTTGAGCTACATTTTCTCTGGCAGAGTGATACGGTCGGGTAACAGCGCCAAATCGGCGAAAAAGCGAAACTTTGATCGTACACAAAAGCGGAGCTTTTCGGACTGCCTGTACTTATCCCAGTGAGCCATGGTTTGGGTAACAAAAATCTAAGCAAGCAGCTATAGAGGGTGTCCACTCCTATAATATACCTTCGTAATCCCGAGGAAATCATTTTATTTATGAAAAAATCAAACTCATAAATCTGGAAAAGTCCTGATAGTTGTGACATCAATATGAAGTCATTCTCACTTGCAATAACTAATTTTGTCACGAAAATGATTATTTTTTTTAATTCTCGGAAATAAAATGAAAAGCTGAAAATAGCGAAAAATCGCTTAAAAATGATTGAACGGGCGGATTTTCAGATTTTTAAAGGAACGCAGATTCTTTTGTGCTTTATGCATATTAATAAAAATTTTTCAAGTAGACTGTACACATGGTGTAGATGTTATTAGGCTTTTTAGTGCTTAATTCCGTAATCTTTTTGCTGTAATGGCGGAAGTGAGTTTTATCTTGGAGTCAGGGATCAGGTAACTATGCAGTAAGATGATACGTTTTAAAGAATAACTTCCCATAGAGCGCAATGTTTTGGGAATATTTTGAGTTCTCCTGTAGAAAAACTATAAATGGTACATAGACCATTTTTAATAGGGTACATGGTACTGTAGATAAGAATAAGGCATATAAATTTCGTCGATGCATATTTACTGCAGTTTGAACACGGACGGACAGACAGACCGAAATCATAAACACTAACCTTGTTGGAAAGTGTTATTAAAAAAAAAACGGATTGCATGTTTAGATTTTGTGCCTAAAAATATTGCTAAAATAAGTTATAAAATTTTAGTCACATTTTTTTTTTTTCTAGGCTTGTGTTATTGAAGTATTGAAGTATATGGAAAAAAAAAAAACCCTTGATAACTTTTTAACTGTTAGTGAGATTCAGTTAAAACTTAGTAGTTAAATGCAAGACACGTTCGGGGATTTTTTTTTTTTTTTTTTTCGGAGGGAGTAGGGAAAGCAAGCTCTTTTCAATTGTTGTCGCTCGTTTTGTTAAAATACACACTTTCGATAATTTTCTGATGTCGCAATAAATCAGAAAATACTTTCTATTTTCTGAGCATAAATCTGTCGTCAAAGCTTACTATTCGAAACACGAACACTTTATTAAAGTAAAAGGAAATTTGCAAAGAAGTACAAGCTGGAGACATCTGGTTTAAGTGCTACAAGAATCAAAGATATGATTCGAAGACGATTTTGATTCGCGAAAATGGTAGAAAGAACTCTTGGCACTTCAGAGATTTATGCAGAATTTTGCTAATCATCTGCACCAAATGATAGCCATTGATGGAAAAGTTATCGAGCGTGTCATAAACATGAATTTGTAGTTACTTTTAAAATGAAATTAATGCATTAATTTTTTAACTCGTCAGTTTTTAAAAATGTGAATTTTTAATTCATACAGCTCAATAATTGGCACCCTGTAGAAGAATGTTTCACTTCTTTTTTTAAAATTTCAGTATTATATTTCTGTTCAATATTACGACCCTATTAATTGAAGAGTAGGTAGATTAGAATAAGGGGAAATTTTCAAATGAGCAAAAGCAAATTTTTAAGTTCACTGTAGTCTCATGGACGAGGGAGGGTGATCTTTTCATCTCCTATTCATTATTTGGATACGCCATTGATTCAGAAGAGATTAATGCATCACACTCAAACTATTTTGGAAAGTTAGTACTGCTCAGAAGACACTACTGTTCAATTTTACATTCACCTTGGCCTTTTAAAAACCGAAGACGTGCATACGACAGCAAAATGAACACACTACAAACCACCACCAGATTGCATTTTATATTTGCAGAAAATAATTTCTATTTGTTGATGTCTTGAAAATCAGAGCATAAATCTATTTCATGCCTGGCCAGATTATGCTGGCTTCAACTCAACTCCTTTACCGCAGAAATGTTAATTACGTCAGAACGCATCCACATTTCTATTTTTCAACCGAAATCGAAATAGGAATTTTATCCAAAAACATCAGTTAGCCAGGGATGGTAACGACGGTTAAGTTTCAAAAGATATTCCCGTTCCGGTTCGTCTCATCAGAGCTAGATAGATTCCCCCACCCCGTTAATTTTTGGTTCTCGCACGGAAACGAAAATCCTCCCCCTTCCCTTTTTATTTTTCTTTTCAGACTTACATTTATATCACTTGATTCCGAGAGAGGGAAAACTCAATTTCCTAAATATCTCCTGATTTCGATTTTCCCGGAGAAAGAGGGAAAAATTAAAAAGAAGGAAAAAAGGGAGGGGAAAATAATTTGTCTGCATTTCTGGAACTTCAGTTTGATCTATCTCTCTTCACTTTTAACATTCAGACAAATCATTTCCAGTTGGTCCGTTAACAACATATCGTCTGCTGATAGAAAATCATCGAGAAAAACCATAACGAGGTTGGTCGTCTTTTCTCCAACGCCCCATCCCCCTCCTCCCAATCTCCCTGCGCCCTTTTCCGCGCCAAAAAAGAAAGTTGCGCGCGCGCCTCTTAATCGAATTACCAGCGCATGGAGGGCCTGTTTCATTGCCTTAATTTCACACTTCATAAACAATATTTGTCGGCGGAGATTCCATTAAAATTTTAATCATAACTGTCGGCCGACACGTGTAGGAGGGGGGTGGGGAGGGGGTGCGGGCAAGTCCCGGAGCGCGGGCCGTGCCTAACGCGCAGCGACAGCCTCATCTATCACGGATCCACCGGGCGGAAGGAATGGAGACGGGGGTCGGCCAGAAAGTGACTCTCACCTCTGGACGAGGCTGCGTGTCTCGGATGGCGATATCGGAGGTTCAGGAGGCTAGAAAGATTTGGGGGGGGGGGGGACAAATCAGCGTGGTGTCTCCCATTCCGCAACAACAACAAAAATTGGGGAACATTTTATAAATTCAATGTTCTCTTTTCATATAAGCTTCTAATTTTATTCAACTAAAGAATTATTAACATTCATTTATTGAAGGAAGCACGATTTTCTTTTTAACTAGATGCATAGGCCCCCTAAACTAGCTACGATCGCGTTTCGCACGGAGCATTCGGCCCCAAATAAGGCTTACCCGTAAAAAGGCATAATCTTTTTAGTCAGAACCCGAAGATTGAATCAGATAGAATGTTACAGAGCTACGCATTGCTTGCTCTTGCTTGCTTTCATGTTCTTTGGAACATAAAAATTTAAATTTTACAGTATTTTTAAGGATGTGAACCCTATAGAACTCACCTTGCATATTTGACACCCATGACGGTTGTTCATAATTAAGCGACTTACGTATGCTTAAAGTTAATCAGCATTTCTCCTTAAGTTTGCAAATAAAACGGTACTTCATACATTTCCTTTGCTAAAAACTATGGAACAGCTAGAATATCTTTCCACCAAAGGCGACTTTAGTTTGTGATTTACACATGCGCATAATCGAAAACCATTTCTCATTTAAGATTGCCATTAAAACAGGGGTTATTTAAGGTTGCCATTAAAACCTCCATATATTCTTATGCATAATCTTTTGCAGAATGGCATATTTAGCACCGCGAAATAATTCATCTCGCAGTGTTAGCAAATATCCAAGTTCTACCAAAACTATTTTAACGCAGCCAAATATTTCAGCTCTTTAACGGGAATCAAGTACAAAAGTTGGGCCCAGATTTTTAAGAAGTGCCGTTTTGAAGCGAAAATTAGAAATCACGTCAAGCATTGAAAGCTGCATCTAACTAATGCATCCGTTCGTTGGAACATAAAAATGTAAACTTCATAATATATTCAAATATTTAAAATCTGTGAAACACTTAGGTATTTGCTACCCTTGGTGATTTTTCGTAATTTGGTGACGTACGCATGCGCTTACTTAACCATCATTTCTCATCAAGTTTGTAATAAAAACAGTACTTATGTTTTCTTTGCTTACGGAACAGACAGGATATCTTTCCAGCAATGGTGACTTTTCATTATTTGGCAATTTACACATGAATATAATCGATAATCATATCCCATGTAAAGTTGGCATGAAAACAATTCTGCATATATTCGTATACATAATCCTTTGCAGATTGGCGTATTTAGCACGGAGAAATATTTCATCTCGCCTTGCTGACAATATCTAAGGTGTACTAAAACTGCTATAACGGCATAGCTAACGACGCCAAATATATCTACTCGGTAACGTGTGGCAAATACTGAAGCTGAACCAGGCCCTGATTTTCAATTATGCCTAGTAGGCCCGGGCCTAGGGTCCCCAAAAGCAAAATCCCAGTTCAATTTTTCTTAATTTTATGTTTTTCAATAAAAGACTTTTGTATATCTTTTCAAACAATATTTTAAACAAGTTTTCAATCTGCTTGATAAATGGATGCATTTATAACCAGAGGTTGAAAAACGTAAATTCTTTGGTATTTTTTGTACATCTTGAATTTTTTTGTTAAATTCATTATGAAAGATAATAGATGACTGCCATTTTGGAAAAGCACCGACTTTCGACAGAAAGGAACAGTCAGATACTAATTTACCTTTCGAAATTTCAAGCTGCCTACACCAGTGTTAGGGGGCCCCATCCCTAGTTGTGCCTATAGTCAAGAATTTTCTATATCGGGCCCTGAGCTGAACCTAACCGCCATTACTATAATCTGCATTTGAATTAATATCCACTCTCAAGATACTGGGTGCTTACATTTTGGAACACATGTGCTTTAGATTCACCCTGCTTGGAGAGACAGCCTTTTGCCAGATCGTATTTGATGCCAAACTAACGCTTTTTGAATCAAATATTGCTATTTTGAATTGAAAAAAAGAATAATATGTGATTTTACTCTCCTCTTACACAAGAGAACTTACTTGCTATTAGAAAATTGTGAGCCTTGTGTATCACCCTTTGACTTACTTATTTCTCTTACTTTTTAATTTTCGTAAAATTGGCGTGATTCTACTTCATGTTTGTCAATTTATGCGTTTTGATTATGCTTACTACTAAGAATACCTTTTTTGCTTTGTTGCAAAGGTATGAATGATTTTATGCTGGCGAAAGTTGTTAAATCTGGCAACCATTGATGCTCATTTTTTTCAGTTTTTTATTAACATCTTCTAAAATAGTACGAATTTCAAAATTTTAGTCAGCGGAATGACTTCACCGGAATTTTTCGAATCCGCGGACACCTTCGTCGAAACTCAACTCCCCACTGCTTCAGAGGAGATATCATGACAAGCTTTTCAGAACGGCAGCAACTTCTTTTTTTTTTTAACTAGGGGCCAAGGCCCCAGACTCGCTACGCTCGCTTTTCGTATGAGGCATTCGGCCCCTAATAAAGCTTATTCGTAAAAAAGACATAATTTCAACAGCCAAAACCCGAAGAATGGATGAGATAGAATGGATCACTGGAAAAATTATTTGCACTCCTCAGAAACACGATGATATTTAATGTTGCCATTCAAAAGTTATATTAATTAGGAGCTAAAGCGTAATAAAATCAGAACATCTGTTTCAGCTGTATTTTTAAAAATGTAAAACCTATTGGCGACTTTTCATTATTTGGCGATTTACACATGCTCACAACCTATAATTACTGTTCATTTAAGGTTACCGGAAAAACAGTTATCCATATTTTCATTTACACAATGGTTTGCAGATTGGCGTACTTAGCACCACGAATTATACCATCTCGTCGCGCTAGCAAATATCCAAAGTGTACTATAACTGCTATAATGGCATAGGTAACGCCGCCAAATATTTCTACTGGCAGCAAATAATCCAATTTGAAAATTGTCAACTTTGTGTAACACATTTTGAGTTACTTATTTCATATAGTTTTTATTTTGGCGTAAAATGGGCGTAATTCTAACTCATGCTTGTAAATTTCACGCGATTCTAGATACTTGGAAACGCTTTGTTGCAAAGGAATGAATGATTTTATGCCAAATCTGGCAACCATTCTGTTTATTTTTTTCAGTTTTTTATGAATATCTTCTAAACTAATTCGATTTTCGAAATTTAAGCCAGCTTAGCAGGTTCCTCGGAATTTTTCGAATCTGTGGGCACCTTAGTCGAAATTAAAATCCCCACGGTTTAGGAGGGGATTGGTCAACAATCTTTGACAGCGCCAGCGGCTTTTACTTTTTTTTAGAATAGAGAGATACAATACAGAGATTTTGATGAAATAATTATTATAACTAAATTTTGTCCCCAAATGTTATTTAACGCTCTGGGGGAAAAATGAATAAAAAAATTCCCCTGAAATCGGGGACTGTTCCAGAAAATTATGGACGTTTAGTCACTTTGCGTTAGGTTATTTGGATGTATAAGTAGTAATAGCTACACTGTATTATTTAGCCCCTTGTATGCAGTCATTATTTCCCCTATCCAATAAAAAGTACTAAAAGTACAAAAATGCACAAAAAAGGTTATGTTACGGAAAGGGAAAACCTCTATAGATATATATGTCATATCATTTTACAAGAGTAAGTTTGGCGAGTTTCAAATAATCGATCATTCATATCAGGGGCGTAGCCAAGGGAGGGGGGTTAGGGGGTCATAACCCCCCCCCATGAGGATTTTTTTGCCATACAAAATGTATATTCTTCACTACATTATCTCACACACACGTATACATATATATGAGTTGTAGTAGTCGTAACCCCCCTCCCAATGAAAAATTTCTGGCTACGCCCCTGATTCATATCATACAATTATGCCTTAATATGAGGATAACTGGAGCCCTCGAGAACAAAACAAGTACTATGATAAAGTAACAGAATAATAAAATTTATGAAATATTTAGTTGTTCAGTAGTGGAGTACACAAGAGTATTGTAAAATCCATAGAACAAGAACAGCCTGTGGCGGATTCAGCCCCCGTCCCTAAAGATATTGCTAAGGGCATAACTTTTTGCTTTATCGTACACTTTGTTTAAGCGAACAGCTTCATTTTATATAAATTAGCTTCTCCCAAATTTACATTAGAGTACCATTTTGCTTTGCTGTACATTTTGTTTTGGTCAAATAGGTTTTTGCAACAATTAGTCCCCTCCCCTCCCAAAGTAAGTGCGAAAGTAAGTGCTTTTACAGTATTAATGAAATGTAAAGTTGAAAAATAAGCAATAATTTAAATTGTTTGCCGGGTTTTCCCATGCAGCATTACCGGGAAACATCAAACTCGTAGCGAAGTTAACTCGATAACGGGGATCTTGTTTGTCCATGTCGTAAACAGAAGTTTGTGTACGTCACACAAACGTAGTTGCTGTGGTGGTTGATAAATTCGGAGATGAGGGTTTCTCTCTTGCATCTCTAACAAACACTTGCCTACTTTCTTTGCAAGCTTCGAAAAATCGAAAGGTTTGCTTATGTCACTCAAACGCAGTTGCGGTTCGGCGAAGTAGCAGTTCTACTCTCTCTTGCAATTTAAAAGTGAGCTTCAGAAAACTAAAGATCCTCATAGTCAATCTATATCCTTGATCCATGATTCATGAAAGTCATTGAAATATTGTACTAGCTTAACGTTTATTTCAAATATTTATATATACTAGCTGGAACCCGTCGAAATCGACGGTCACTTTTTTGACCGTAGTGTTTCAAAAAATAAATGGGAAAGATAAAAAATGTCACCGAGGTCAGGAAAAATCGAAATGCGACATAGACGTGACATGACATGTGACAGAAAGTAAGCAAAAAGTTTTGGGCCAGTTTTTACTTTAGCAACTGTACAATGGTGATGAAATGGCTGAAATCTTTAAAATTTTATTTAACTATCTTTATTGAGTAAAAAAAGTACATATTAAATGACAGATGAGCATGATTACAGTCACAAATTCTAACTGAGTATTTCGTTGATGACGATATTTTCAGTAAAACCCTCGACCACGGAACGTCCAGGTGAATCATAGTGAGAGATCTTGACTGCCCTGCCGCGGCATTCTTTGATCTAACCATTGAAAGAGCGACATACAGCCTGAGTTGTAATTCCATGAGAAAGTCATGTTCAGGAAAGTAAAGGCCAACACTATGAAGTGAAAATAGTAAAAAATGTCGGAATTCTGCAAGACTTCGGTAATCAAATCAATTCTTCGTGACTGGCAACAGTCAAAACGTCAGAGTTTGGTGTTCCCAGAGCGGGAACACTGCGCGTTAAAGGGTTAAAAGTTAAGCATTAGCGTAACAGGCCACTTGCGCGTCCAAGGCCTGCGCTGCCCAGCTATGCTTTCACGATCACGGCTTCTTTGGTGAGGAAGCATATTCCTTGGCCAGGTGGTCAGCGTGAAGCGAAGCTCCCTGTTTTTAACTCCCAAGGAAGCTTTGGTACTCATTTTATCGAACCACTCACGGGAAGAAAGGCTGAGCCAAACTTGCCAAACTATGCAATCGAACTGCAGACCTACGACACGGCAGCACAGTGCGCTAACCGTGTTACACCACAGGGATTATATTCTAACTATACTTTACCTTCACAAAT
Organism: Cheiracanthium punctorium; assembly: GCA_038373885.1. Lineage (NCBI taxonomy): Eukaryota > Metazoa > Arthropoda > Arachnida > Araneae > Cheiracanthiidae > Cheiracanthium > Cheiracanthium punctorium. Next base: position 83,659 of record JAWZYV010011934.1, on the reverse strand, counting down.
ATTGTTTTGAAAGTGTATCATAATCCATGAGTATATCGTATTTTCCTTCTTTGTTCCATGAAACACTTTTGGGGACTTGAAATCTATATTAAAATCGATTACCAAAACCATTTTGCAATCTTCGCCAAGCATATTCTAACTGTACTCCTCCTTTATTGTAGGTAAATAAATTGTAGCGTTAGCAAGTTTCTAGCCAAATTTGGTAGATATCGCCAAGCTCGGCTCAGTTTTTGAGGATTATTTTTTGGCGCCGTACGTGGTGGCTGATCATCAAAAATACCTGAGCGACTTTCAATATTTTATTCCCTCCACACCCTTCTCCCGCGCTATAATCTCGCTTTTAAGTATTTTTCTGTAAAGACCGTAATATTTGAGAAATATTTTTTGCGGTCCTGTAAAAAAATCTATAAGTTTTACACACACCAAAATCAATACCTGTCGTACTACGGTAGTGTTTAATATACAGTATGCCCACTAAAGTCCCTTCTCACCCTCTTAAGGCTGTTCTTCGAAAAAAAAAAAAAAAACTCTGTTTTTAGTCTTGGTACACAAATTGAAATAAACTAATAGCACCATGGTCTCCAAAACATTACAGAGGGTTCTTCATAAGCTGTTTTACACACTGCGATAAGCGAAAACGCTGTGGCTTTTGTGAAATTTTCAGAAAAAATTCTTAAACATAGATCTGAGCTGCAAGATTTTTGAAGAGTGACATGCTAAAAAATGAAAATTTAAGATTTTAAAGAATTTTTCCTAAAAGTTTTGAAACTGATACAGATTGGCCTGTCTTCACAGTATGTAATACAGCTTGTAAAGAGACAGTTTCAAAATTTTGAAGTGCCTGGCATAATTACTTTATTTGTAATTATGTACCAAAATCGCATGATTTTTTCGAATAACACCGTTAATTTCGGAAAGGCTGCTGCTATTTTTATAAGCGTGGTGTCTAGGTAATAGTAAATTGGACATGCGCTACCGAATGAGACAGCTCACAGCGCCACCTGGTGGAATAAACGGAGTTAACTTTCGTATCTCGGAAACGATAGGAGAAAAAAGTAAATCAGAAAGTTGTAGAGCGTTACCGATTTAGTACGAAAGGACACCTCATTCACATGGATGTGGAAAACAGAACGGTTAAAACGTGCATTTGTATTTTCGCGATTCCCTATTTTGCGAAGGTGAAAAAACGATCAAACAAAGAAGAAAACAATTATTTATAACAATATACCTTTATTTAAGATGTTCAAACTTCGCACCGTCAACTGCAATGCACATTTCGATCCTCGTTTGAATTACACATTGCACGCGTTGGAGCATAGAGAGTGACACGTTGGCACGAGAATCCGTAATGCGTCGTATAAGGTCCTGCAATGTCTGTGGGGAGGGGGGGGGGTCCCATATACCTGCTTTTCTAGGTTTCCCCACAGAAAAAAGCCCAGCGGAGTCAGATCAGGCGAATGTGGGGGCCATTCTTCGAAACTGCCATACCCAATTATTTGGTTCCCGAATTCCGTGACGAGGTACTTCTTCACTGGAGATGTCTTGTGAACAGGCGCTCCGTCATGTTGAAACCATACATTCCTAAGATTAAGCACCAGCAAGTTCTTCACAAAATCGGCCATTACGTATAGCAGCATTTGTAAATACCGTGCGCCTGTTAAGGTACCATCATAAAATATTGGACCGATCAACTTGTTACTGTAAATTGCAAACGAAACGTTAATACCAAACTGCACTTGATATCGAACATCGGTAAAACATCTAGGATTTTCCAGTGCCCCGTAATGGGTGTGTTGGCTATTGTACATGCCATTCCGTGAAAAGCATGCCTCGCCCGTCCATACTACATCTGCCAAGAATGTTGGCTGGACCTATATCTGATTCATAACAAAGTTGCACCATGAATAGATCGCTTGAAATCCCTTAATAACTGCATTATTTCTGCACCGATCATTAAAATTTAACGTTGTATTCTAATAAAGCCTACGCACTTGTTTTCAAAAATCTATTTCCTTAATATCTCAGTAAATTGCGCCAAGCCGAAAACTGTGCAAACCGCTAGAACTCACTTTCTCAAAATCGGCATATCAGCCATTTTATTTTTCGCCAAACTAAAAAATTTTACATATTAGCCTCGGAAATCTTCAATTCTTATTGTTTTGCGTATAAAACATTTCATCCCTGCTCTGATTACATGCACACGATATTATAATTAAAAAAAAAATAACCTTACAAATATAAACTAACAAAAAAAAAATCATTATTATTCTTTTATTTTTACTTTAAGAATTTAAAACATTTTATTCGGCAAAATGCTTATTTCTTACGATGCTTATTACGATGCTTATTTCACACTTTTTCCACTACAGGGGTTACAATTACGGAAAGCTTTCTGCGTGGAGAACATAAAAAAACTTCTTAAATTCGGGGACGGGTGGACTTTCAAAGTTTTAAAGTGGACTAAAAAATTTATTCGATATTATTTTACTTATCTGTGCAAAATTTCAGGCTGATAGGTCCATTTTTGTGGATTTGAATACTATCCAAATCCACAAACTGACAAACAGAATTTCATTTTTATTTATAAGGATTAGAGTCGATTGTAATCTTTGCGAAGTCTAGTGATAGTTCCAATTTTAAACTTTTTTTTTTTTGTATGGTACACTATGTTATTGGTATATGATATACTATGTCATCTATTTCATCAAAGTGGTGACATGTTCAGCGTGCGGATGTACCAACAGAACATCGAAGAAAATTCCAGGAGTTACTTTCCATGGTCAGTAATAATCTTTTTTAAAGAATGTGAAGAAAGGTGTAACTTGTGTTCCTTTATGCAGTTGACAGTATGTCAAGCAGTTCACGTTAGATTCAAGTATTGTTTTCATCGGAATTAAAGTGTGAACTCAGTTATCATGTGCATACATATCTTAACTTTTTCATTTTCAACGAATTCGTTGAACATTACGCAATAGTGTGTACTTTACTAAGTGTTTGTCTTATTTCTTAACTGAGTTTCATAAACAATGCTCTCATTTACGAGAATTTCATCATTGAAAGGATACAGAATTTATAAACTATCCATTTAGTCGAATGTCTTTTGAGAAAGGTCCATTAATTTTTGACGAACCATGGTGGGAAAGTTACTTCAACACCTCCCACGCTATTCTTGAGTGGATGTTGGAACATTTGTGCAACGGAGGAAGGGTAGGCCTTTTGCACCCACCGAAATGATCGTATTGATAAGTATCTTATTACGCGTTATTTTACAAAGTTTTTAATAAATTTTACCTTCAGCACCATTTTCCGGTGGGAGTTCTTGTTACGAACACTGCTGGATGAAAATTTGTATTTTGGGTTTTTTGTGTGATTTCAAACACCGAGTGAAAAGAAAGGGTCGCCACTGAACTTTCGAAACAACGACTGGTGAAAATGTGCTTTAGCCCACCGCTTGGCGATTGCTAAAAAACTGGCGAGTTGGCGCTTTTCTGTAGAACATCTCTGAGATTGCAAACTCTTCTCAGTTCTGTTCATAATCTCTGGGTTCCGTTATTTCGGTTTTTCTCGTTCGGCAACGCGCGTGTGACGCAAAAGGCTGCGAGATTCAGCCATAGAGAAAGCGCGCTTGATTTTTACGGTTATTTCCCAAGATGCACAGCAGATGCAGAAACGTAAACAAAATGGCGATTTATAAAAACCAAATATTTTTAAAAACGGAACTATTTAAAGTAAAAATATCAAACTATTAAAAAACGAAAGAGGACGTGCCCCTGGATTACATGCTAACGCTGGCCCTTTGCGAGACCCATAAAAACATCAGTTGGTCCGGCCATCGCTGTAGGGGGTCCCACGAAAATATGCAACCGCTGGTCCTTTGATAAACTAAAAACATCAGACTATCATGTACACCCTAAAAAAAAAAAAAAAAAAAAAAAAAAAAAAAAAGAAAGAAAAAAGAAAGAAAGAAAGTATTCGAAAACGCACAACTCAACAGAAACATGAAAAGTTATAATTATATGTAACATGCAACCTAATTCATATTTTATGATAAATAATTTTCAATGTATGAAACAAACGTAAGAAGTTTCACTTTTACTTGAATATTTTTTGTCAGGGTGTAGTTATTGTTAACTTCACAAGTTGAAACAAATTAGAACAGTTAGATTACGAAATAAGGAAAAATAACATTAACGCATGCAATCAAACGCAAATTAACAGCTTAGTAATGTCATATTGAGCAAGCGAATTCGTTACATTCATCTGTTAACGACCCTCAGTAGCTAGAATAAAAACTAAGAATTACGCATGCGCGAAAATGCAATATATTTCGGATCTTTCCCCAGTTCTAAAATATCAATTTGCAATATTTGGGGCATTATCGTCCCCCCGAATAAAACGTCCCCAAACGGTGGGCTAAAGCACATTTTAGCCCATCGACTTTATTTTAACTAGTTGTCTGCCAGTGGTCGAAATTCGACCATAAAGCATTAATTTTTTTAATTTAAGCGTGAATAAAGTTCTTCTGTCAAAGAGTATGGCTCACCATTCCATATACATTGGAACCTACTAAAGTGACCACCTTGGCTAAGATACCACCTGTCTTTAGTGACCACTTTTGTACAATTTCACTTTACAACCACCACACAAGACGGTGTTTTTGTAAAAACTATCATATTTTGCTAAATGCAATGCAGCTCCAGCGAGTGGGTCATAGGGGTACCGACCTTGGATTTCGCACATTCATTTTGCGTTTTGAACAATTTAGGCTAATCTAAAAAGTCTAGTGCCCCCCTCGCAAAATTGAGCCTGGAGCCGCCCTCGGTTAAAGGCCCATTATGTTTAGAGTTATAAAATCTTACACCGGCGAATGATTGAACTCTATTTCATGAGACGTACCACTGACCATGTATAAAAACTTACTGCCTCAATAAATTTGCCCTTTTTTCGAATTATTGTCCTTGAGATTTATTTTCTGTCATCGCAAATGCAGGTATACATATTTGGAAATTAAGTTTTTTGAAAGGCTATGGTAAAATAGTACCAGAATATTTTATAAGTGGAATTAAAACTCTTTTAACCTGCGGTTTCAGTTCAAACTTCGCAATCAATAGCATTACGATGTATAAATTTGATGCGCATTCTTGTTTCATTGACTAATGCTTCCTTTGTATTTAAGTTTCTGATAATTTATGCAATTAACTTTCAGTACTAACTTATGTGGTGGCAAACTATTTTTCGATTAGCCTAGTGCAAATCCCGCCAACTGTTTTTTCTGGGGAACGTTTAAAGACTACTTCTGAAACACTGTCGTTCCCTCGCAAAAAAGCCGGAAATTTTAATCCGTAAGAAAAGCAGTAATTAGATACAGAATTCAATATTTACAAAATTATCAATATATTAAAAAGAAAATTTTATGCTTGTTGGTTACATAATGAGGAATAGGGGAAAACGTGTGGAATTGAAATAAAATACGAAATTAAATTAAACTTCCAAAATATGGAAAGGGGTAAACAACTATGTACTGGAAATCGAATTAGTTTTGTAAGCATTTGGCGAAGATCACAATTATTTGGCAATTTTTCACTTGCTCCTGGCTAACCGAAACCCCCCCCCCCCCAAACTACTCATTGTCAAATTTAAAAACTCTACTGGATAGTTATTGATTTCATTGTCATCATAGCAAATTATTTTTCGTAGCTACGGTGATATGTTCTGTATTCATCAGATGTTCAATTATCATTTTTAGGTTCTATTATAGCTGATATATATTATCTGAGAGTATGTTTTCATAACTATTTCCATATACTTTATTGATAATATTATTTTCATTCCCTATTAATTGCTGAGGTATTTCTTCAGCTTTCAAACATGGAATTTACAACACATTTTAGTCATTGGTGTTTCACCAAACTGGGGAATAATTCCACTTTTTGCAAATTTTGTTGTAATACTATAACCCTATAGTACTGCTGAAACATAGTATTGTTATTTCTAAACTGACTCAACAATGGAACAATCGCGCGACTTGGCGTGAAGTACTGCGTGCCAAAATACTTCTCTAATTTTTTACTGTGCACTAACATATTACACAAAAATTTTAACACACAGCTACCTCCATACGAACTTTAACTGTGCCGAATTTTACGCTCATCCGTTCGCGCAATGTGCTGCAAAAGGGACACAAAGGTTTTCCTTAGCGTATTTATATATACATAGAAGATGTGCAGATGGCTCCTCAAGAAGAAGAAATATTACAAACAATAATAGAAAAGCACTTAAAGAAGGAAAACGGTGCCTTTCTTTTGTCTGCATAGATAATATTAAATTTACGGATAAGCAGTGTAATTTTTTTTTTTTTTTTTTTACACAAAATTCAAACAAATAAATTTTGAACGAGTTTTCAATTACTAGCGAGCAGTGCCTAACCCAGGATTGATATTTGTTGCATTTTAACTCTTTAACGCGCAGTGTTCCCGCTCTGGGAACACCAAACTCTGATGTTTTGACTGTTGCCAGTCACGAAAAATATATTTGATTACTATAAAAATAGTTGCGGCTGACATAGCTCCACGAGAATCCTTTACTTTTTAGCACGTCATTTCCCGTACAAAAATGGTCACGATTATTTTTAACAGCACTGACATCTGCCGAAAAATGGAAGAATGCGAGAACAGCTGGATAGATTGTCCAATGCTGAAAAAAGGGGAGCCGTTGCCATCGCGCGACTTAACTACCAGCAAGATGGCGGACGATCGAAACGTTCATCGCGTGCCACAGATCTAGAGATCCTTTTTTGGCGCAGCTGTCTGTGCCAGCCATCTTGCTGGTAGTTAAGTCGAGCGATGGCAACGGCTTCCCTCTTTTCAGCATTGGTAAAGGGTTGCGCCTCAAATGGTTAAAGCAAGAAATTTACAGATATATTTTTTCTTTCACGAAAGATGGACAACTTCCCCATTTTTTCATGTCTACCTTCCTCTGAGGACGATACTCAAAATGTTCTGAAAATGATTTTTAGGCATTCGTGAGTGTTGCACTTTACAGTCAGAATTTTATGCCTGTTTCTTTTTTTTTATTTCTTTGAGATCACGCGTGACACGCCAAAAGAAAATTTTGGCTCTTACCCTCAAAGATTAGGAATTTTCGAAAATGAAGTCACATCTTAGTACTTATGTTAAAAAACTTGCGTACACGTCAAATTTCTTATTATTGCCATCAATAGTTTCGAAATTTTCACATAACCCCTTTTGGTTCGGACTATTTTATTTTTTTCATGAGCAAGTTTTAACAACTCTTATAGAAGTCTACATGCTAATTTGCCGCAGTGATAACAGCACTTACATAGAAGTCACAGGCAGGCAAACCGAAATCATAACATTTTAATAGTTTCTACAGTGTTGAGAAAAGTGCCTTAGGTTGCCTGGATTCTGCGACTCCAAACGAGCAAAATCATTCACGTTTTCACGCTCTCAGTCCGTAGGCCCAAATAATCCGTTTTACAGGAAAATAATATGTGCTGCTTAGCTCTGAAATGCCAATAGGAATTTGTTGAATCTGACTGAATAGGGGGAGGAGGGAAGTGTTTAAGAGTGCCATGTAGAATTTCAAAGAAATTTCTGGTTTTCCTTAACCCCCCCCCCTTATAAAATAACCGAATTTGAAATGGATGGAGTAATCCCCCCCGACAGCTTTTTTGACGACAGCGACAGCAGCAGTTTTTTGACGACAGCTGGCTGTGCCCGGCACAGCCGCCTGTCGTCAGTCTCTCTCGGGGTCTCTCAATCTGTGACACGCGATGAACGTTCCGATCGTCCGCCATCTTGGTGGTAGTTAAGTCGAGCGATGGCAACAGCTGCCCTTTTTTCAGCATTGGGCCATCTATCCAGCTGTTCTCGCATTCTTTTATTTCACAGCAGTGCTGTTAAAAATAATCGTGACCATTTTTTTGCGGGAAATGACGTGCTAAAAAGTGAAGTATTCTCGTGGAGGTGTGTCACCCTCTCCTATTTTTATAGAAATCAAACCTATTCTTCGTGACTGGCAACAGTCAAAACGTCAGTGTTTGGTGTTCCCAGAGCGGGAACACTGCGCGTTAAAGGGTTAAGAGACACAAAAATGTTTAATGTTTAACAATTATTATTAACAAAAAACAGCAATTAATAATAGTAAAAAAGAATGAAAGAAATGGCTGTTTTCAATGTATTCTACCCCACGTTTTCCCTATCGTAATAGAAAGCTTAAAAAAAAATCTCCATTGACGTAAATTGGCATATAACATTTTGGGAGAAATGCTACCGATTGTAGAAAATATCATTTTCAAATCAGCAATATCTGAATCTTCTTGATTTCCCCCCCCCTCCCTCTCTTGCCCTTTGTAATATGCCCGTGACTTAAACGAGTGCTCGAAAGGGATCTCGTCGGAGAATCTCACTTTGGGGACGGTCCCTCCTCGCTCGTCTCTTCAACTGGTACGTCAGAAGAAGGGAGGCGTTAAGCTCCTGCGAAATGGAAAAGTCTTTCTGATTGAAAAGAGAGATCTCTGATTATGGAAGAAGGATTTCTTCTGGTCCGCCCAAATTGTTTTCCTCCAGGAGTGATCCTTTTTTAATAAAAATCTCTCCCTCCCTACCTCTTTCTCTTTGTGTTCCTCTTTTCCCATCTTTTGCCTCCCGCGCGCGGGCATCGGACCAATTACAAAGCGAGGGAGGCCAGAGGTATGGAGGTGCTCATAACGGCGATAAGTGAATTAGCCGAGAAGAGATGGCTCAGATTGGCCCTTCTCTTGCCCGAGACGCCGAGATGACGTCGTTTATTAGAAGGAGACGGGAAAGAGGATGCCCGGGATTCTTCGGTGTTGATAAATAAAAGGATGTGCGAGAAAACTTCCGGGAGCATCCCCCGGTTTAATCAAATGCTCTTTAGCGGGGGAAATTGAATAATGATGAGCTCCGGTCGGAAGTGACGCTGCGCTGAATGCGAGAGTCAATGTCGGGGAAGATGGACTTGCACAGACCAGAGAGGATTGAAATAGCTAAGGTGCCACGGACAGTGTCGCCAAGAGTTCTTTGACAAAAGCCGCTGAAATTAGATTGGGGGGGAGGGGACGTTGAATTTCCACAAAAGAAGCTGAAATTTTTAAATTATTTTTTCAAAAATACAGTTAACTATTACTATTTTCATCATAGGGAGTGCAGTTCCGATCCCGCGGGAAGGCTACATCATGGCTATGTATTGTACTAATTAAATCTAATAAGATAAAGTATTAAACTTGATAGTGCTTACAGTCTTACTTTTTCCTACTTTTCACTATTGAAATTAATTTTTATTTGAATGAAATATCAATCTCGTTGGATTGCGGGATCAACAAATCTCGATCCCGAAATCTCGCGAAACGAAAAACAGTGCGCGGTTGCATTCTCTAGGTATTGGAAGACATACATCTACTGCATCTAATTCTGCACATGCAAAATATTTTATTTGTGTGTGTGTGTGTGGGGGGGGGGGGGGGTAGAACTGAAGTGAACGGAACAATAGACGCAAAAGTTAAGGATGGATCCTTGACGAGACAAGACAGATTTTTTTTTTTTTAATCATTACTGTATAGGAATTTTGCTAGACGAGACAAAACTTTGCAGCTGGTAACGTAAGACAACGCTCCTCTATAACATAAGAATTTTTTTTTCGACATGGCCGAATGTTTCAGCGTTACTACGTTAGAAAACTAAACCGTGTGAAATAACCAAGGGAACTGTTCAAATGCCCGGGGTTTCTTGAACGGCAGTCCAAAAACTTGAAGTCATATAGAAATTGCATGATATTCACGAATTTTGTCACTAATTTTATGTCACATTCGCAGTTCGTTCGATTCTAAATAGCTCTTCGATATGGCGTATGATATTTTTCATGAGATTGAAAAATGGAGAATTTTACAACAGATTTTTTGTCGAGCATATAAGGGAGAGAAACAGTGGATATTATTAGTTGATTTGCTACGATAATATAGATTAATGAATAATAAACCGTGTTATAACCCTTTAACGTGCCTTGAAGTCTCCCCCCCCCCCTTTGCAACGCTTTCAACTGAAAGTCGCACAAAAATATGGTTAAATGCCTCCAAAGACGAAAAAGTACACCCGTTGCCGTCTGTCGAGTTAACTGCTACCAACAAGGTTGTCAAAAAAGGACTAAGGCTCTGTAGCACGCGATGGGCGATTCGATCGTCCGCCATGTTGCTGGTAGTTAATTCAGCAGATGGCAACGGGGGTACTCTTTCGTCGTTGGGCACTATATAAAGTTGCCATTCTATATAGATGCGAAAATGATTGCGCGTTAACCCTTAAAGACCGTGCTCGTACGATCGTGCGGCTTAGAAATTTACGTTTTTATTACTTTTTAGTCGATAAAATACAATTGCTCAAAAAAGGCAACCTTTATTCTCCAGAAGTATTAATGTTATATACTTCTTTCTGCCAGCAATAATACCTTTAATTGAAATTCTCAGGAAATAAAATTCAACTTGAAAACATGTCCGGTCTTAAAGGGTTAAAAAGTATTTCTTTAATTGAGTGTTTGTTCTATTCGTAATTTTTCAACTTGCGCCTTTCAACTAATTAAACAATAAGTACGCCTATGTTAATATATCCCGCAGAAATTTCAACACAAGAAACCACCACTGGTACATTTTTTTTTTTTTTTTTTGATAGATGACACAGCCCTATTTTTTGTTCCACACCCATCTCTTAAACAAACGCCTCATAAAACGTTTTTAGCATTTTCATTACTTATTTTCTTTTAAAAGTTAAAAAACAGTCAGTCGTGCGAAATTTCCATCGGGTTAGCAATGGAAATTTTTTATTTTTTTATTTAATTACATTTCAATTTTCGCCCTCAATTTATGCGCACAATTAAAATTTTAAAAGATTGAAGGGATGCACGTACTGGTCACAACGTGACACAGCTGGTATATATGCCTACGGTATACATCAGCAAAACACACTTTTCTCCCCGTGTTGGATTTTGTTCGATTTAATTAATAATTGTGTATGTGAATTTATTAATTATCAATAATTATGTAATTACGTTGTAAAAAACAGTAACCCTATTTATTCGTAATGAATGATGAATTTATAAATCAAATTCAAATGCACTGAAGTATAACAGTTATAATTCAAATAATGTACAATATTAATTATATTAACACTCCACCTTATCAAATTAACTTAACTGCACAATAACTATATATACCTGTCCAAATTCAGTACAGTTTTTAAAATAAATAATCGAAAATTATAGAGCCTACCCAGCTAGGAAAAGTCTGCACTTTTTCTTGCAAAAACATGTAGATTGTATACAATTTGTGCATAAAAAGTGGATACTTTTGAATATTTTGAAAGTATGAACTTGTTGTACAAATTATATGCAGTTTTTATGCATACTAAAACAAAAATGTACTCATTTTCAAATGTTTTTTTAGAAAAATCTCAAAATCTAATCAAATTTTTTAAATCCGAAATTTTTTTAAACACTCAACTTATCTATATTTTAAGTTGAGTGATCATCTATCATGCCACCAAATTTCATTTATTTCGCTTTATCCGTTATTACGTGATGCGTGGACAAAAATTTACGCAGTTTGAAACAATTCTCGGAAAATCTCAAAATCTAATGAAATTTTTAAAAATTCGATGCCTATAATTTAAGTTGAATGACCAGCTATCATGTCACCAAATTTTTTTTCATTCGCCCCGTCAGTTTTACGTGATGTGCGAATAAACAACGCGTCACTGACAGAACGACAGACACACACAATTTTTAAAAAAAAAGTCGTACTGGTGGCTCAAATGCTTAAAACGGATAGAAATCGCAAAAATTTTTAATACCAAGTGGTGTACAGGCAAAATCTAATTTTATTTGTTTTGATACATAAAAGTTTCCATATCGAATTTGAAACAACAATCACTTCGAACTTTATGTTTCATTCCGAGTCGAACCCATCAGGCGGTTCGAACGCCCGCCTACCACGCCTTGGGTCTATGATTCAATACCAGCCGCGGAATATAGAAGGACGCAGTTGAAGTTCTTACGTTTATGATAACAGCTGGCGGCACTAAAATTTAAAGAAAGGAGGAAGAAAGCTCAGCAGGCAGGGGACGACGTATCTATGATGTCACAATCCACTTTTTTCCATATGTATCTGAGCTTGACGGTCACGCTAAAGCGTGATGGTCAAGCGAATACAGTGATTTTTATCCATCCCAAAAGTGCCCGACGCGCCTAAAGAAGTTTTTACTTAAAAAAAAAAAAACACTTTAGGTTAAAACACCAAATTTATCTGGAAAATCCCTAAATGAAAGAGGAAAGTAATTGAAAATATCACTACGCCGAAGTAGCACATTTATCCCCAAACACAACGAAATGTCACTAAATTGAGCAAAAAACTCCATCAATAAGCTACACTGGCTCAGTAATTTCGGATGCATTGGAGCAGGTATTAATATGAAAGAATCCAAACTACTAAGAGGTTGAATCTAGTGAATTTGAAAGTGAACCATCAGGCAACGAAAATAGTAAAATGTCATAAAGTTAAAACATTTTTAAGCATGAATTAATATATAAAATAGCATGCGTAACTGAAAATGTTTTATAATTAACTTTAAAATATTATTTTTTAATCTAAAATTTTATTGCAGAATTTAAATATATTCCTCTAAAGCAGCTTATGTGTAACTTTGTGTGGTTTGTTTTACATTCATAAAGCTTCTTTTCTGTAAAACAATAAAGGAATAGAAGATAAATAGCCAAACGTTAATCATATTCCTTACCTCTTTTCCACGCACTAATTCTTCCTCACATTAAAATAACAATAAAAGTGCTTTAAACTATGTTTAATGAAAACTTATGAAAATCAAAGCACTCGCCACAATTTTTCCGACACTCTTGAAAGCGCTCGTTACAAATTTATCCTTGGCGGCGTCCAATTTATTGCTTCTCGCCAACTTATGAGCCATAATCATAAAAAACTGTGCTAAAAGACTTTTCCGAAATATAAAAATGCAAAAACACCCAAGTAACAGCTCCAACGCCGCACGCCGATCGCGAGGCCATTTTTTAAAATTAAGGCTCCGCGGTGCGAAATATTAAAAAGGCCTTTTAACTCGTAAATAAAGGCATTATCACTCCCTTTGTAATGAATGGCCCATAAAAAATAAGGAAGAGGGCTGCTATCGTTTCCATTTGAATTAAAGACATCGGGCGGGCAGTTTGCAAGGGCTGAAGCAGCACTGTCTGTATATTCATTACCTATAAGTGGGGCATTTTTCAAGAGGTAATAACTCAGATGCTCCCTCAGAGAGCGTTTAATGTTTATCTCTCGTTAACGAATTAAACGCCACAATTTTTCTTGATGCTTCCTCAGAGAGGATGGTATTTTGCGGGGGGAAATAATTTTCAGCGTAGCAACTTCGGTGTGGCAGCACGTTCATGAGTGCATTATAAGAATACGGTTTTCTTTACACAAGTATTTGGAAAGTAATACCCACCCAGCAGGCATTTAACCCTTTAACACGCAGTGTTCTCGCTCTGGGAACACCCAACTCTGACGTTTTGACTGTTGCCAGTCACGAAGAATAGATTTGATTTCTGTAAAAATAGTTGCGGGTGACATAGCTCCACGGGAATCCTTTACTTTTTAGCACGTCATTTCCCGCAAAAAAATGGTCACGATTATTTTTAACAGCACTGACATCTGCTGTGAAATGAAAGAATGCGAGAACAGCTGGATAGATGGCCCAATGCTGGAAAAAGGGCAGCCGATCTGTGGCACGCGATGAACGTTTCGATCGTCCGCCATCTTGCTGGTAGTTAAGTCGAGCGATGGCAACGGCTGCCCTTTTTTCAGCATTGGCAAAAGGGCTGCGCCTAAGGGGATTAAAACCGCAAGAAAATGTAGGCGTATATGGACTTCTTATAGTATATCACAAATTTATGAAGTAAAAAAAAAAAGTTTCATTTTTAACACTTTTCAACAAGATTGAAAAATGTTATTGGTTTCGTTTTGTATGTCTCTCCGTCCGTGCTCTGATTACGTAAATATGCATAGATTACTACAAAATTTAAATGTATTATTCCAATGTACTATCCATATTCCGTATTGAAAATGGTGTAAATAGCATTTATAGTTCTTTTACAGTGGTGCCAAAATAATTCCAATATATTACGCTCTATTATTGTCATTACAAAATTTACATATATTATTCCAATGTACTATCCATATACCTCATTGAAAATGGTGAAAGTAGCACTATTAGTTCTTTTACAGGAGTACCAAAATAATTCATATATATTACGCTCTGTGAGCAGTTATTTTTTAAAGCGTTTTTTACAAGATATTTGTGCAAGTCAAATAATAATAATAAGAAGAGAGATATTATTAAGAACTAGTAAATAATGCTCGCCATCTAAAATAGTGTCTGTATCATTTGTAATTCTTCTACGGGAGTACTCAAAAGAATTGCAATACATCACGGTATACGCCAGTTTACATTAATGGGTAGTTCTCACGAAATGGAACAGAATAAGATTGATTATTTTGCATCATTTCTGACACACATTTTTAATGAAAAATTAATATATCATTTATATTTTTATAACACAAAAATATTTTTATCAGCAAACACATAACTGAATGAACGACAATGTATAACTCCTGGAAATTTATGAAATAATGTTTAACAAAATAAAAATAAATAAAATAAGCTGAAATTTGAAATTTCTTCCAATATTTCAAGCTTCAAGTTACTTGATTTAAATTTCATTTTTACTACAGCAATGTAAAAAAAAAAAAAAAAAAAAATTCTTTTTACTTCTTTTTATTCAAAATGTTATATTTGGTGTCGAAAACACACTTTTGCCTTTGGAATTCTTTATTTTGGTATTTTTTGTAGCCCTGGTGGGACCGAAATAACCTGGACAATGACTGAAATGACAAAAACTTTTTTACGGTACTAACAGGCACGTGCCAACAGGGGGGGCAGGGGGGTTTATCGCCCCCTCGGTAAATGAGTAGAAGGGGCGAACTATATAATTCGCCCCCTCTGTATTTTAGCCCCCTCTATATGTATTCGCCCCCTCAATAGTTTGCTTACAATAGTTTTCTTCTTCAGGATGGGGGGAAGCAATTTTTCCAGCCCTTCCCTCAAGAAAACGGTTATTTAAACAAACTAATGAGGCATAAACGAAAATTTTACTAGCTCAAACGGAAGGGGGGGGGGCGAAATAGATGTCACCACCCAACCCCTTCCGCACGAAGAAATCTGTTATTTTAAACAAACTGAGATACAAAAAAAAAAAAAAATCGGTAAATTAATTAGTTTACATGAAACTGATACAGGAAATTTGGCTTACACTCGAATACTTTTTTGAGAGGGTGTACAGACGAGGTTAAAAAAGATTGAAGCCGATTATTTATAAAAATTGGCGGGGGTGGGGGGCAAAATAGCTGCCCCGTCCCTGAAGAAAATGATTATTGTAATTGAGCTACAGAAGTACAAACAAAAATTTTCCTGGTACCAAGATTGACACCTTTAATTTAAAAAACATTTATTGGTGGAGGGGGGGGGATGAGGGGATGGTGAAATGACTGCCCCCCTCCCAATGTCGGAAAAAATCGTTCGCCCCCCCCCCACTTTCCAAGACGCTGGCGCGTCCCTGGGTACTAAAAATGTTAAATAAAATCATTTATAACAGTTTTCTCTTCATTTAAAAGATAGAAATAATGCTTAGTTATTTTTTAGTGTCTCGTAAAAGTGCAATTAGTTTTATACAACTTTCTAAGGTTATCTCCAATCCGAAATCTGTCCATACTTAAAGACAACATGAAATTTGGATCGCGAAACTTGGAGAAAATATTTCAATTAAATAATTAAAAAAATAATAAGTTCATTTCCTCTCTATATTACCAGCACAGTGTTGCAACATCAAATAAAACATGAACCATGCACTGAACAGACATTCCATCATATGTTCTTGTAGCAAAAAGTAATGCAAAATGCAAAAAGAACACAAAATAATGATAAAATGAGGGGAAATGGCTCAGTAAAATTAGTTAAGTAAAGCTTGCGAATTAACAGTATAAAATAAAGAAATTCGCCATATCATGTGACATTTCAGAAGCGTAATGCTAGAAAAACCTAAGAGGTAAATTTTTATTCTTCAGAAACAAAGTATTTTGACAGTGAATACTTTTGTTTGAAAAAAACATTTTAAAAATATTTTTTATTTTTTATTTTTAGGTCACCACTAACGCTAATATAGTTTTTATGTCGCTATTATTCAGTTGCGTTATATATTTCAAGTTTGTATCTAATGCGAAACTTGCGTGAGGAGTCAAATAAATTCGCCTTGTTTGAGATTCCCCACCGATGAAATTAATTTCAGTCATAGGTGTAAGAAAAATATTTTCGCTTCCGTCTGTTTGAAAAACGGATAACACAGCTAGTGATGTATTACAATGAAATGGACGTATTTTAGAATTCCAATGACTGCTTTACTAATTAAATTACATATTCTTAATAGGTGCTATTTTGTAATATTTTTATGACATGCATGATTGCAGTATTTGAAAACGTTTTGTTTTGAGATTTTTGAAGTAAAAATTAGTTTTAAACAGATGTATGTTCAATTATTTAAAAAATCCAGAAAATAGTTCATGCAAATCTAAATGATTTACAAATTTTTAGAATGGGATGCGAATAAGTTCAGAGTCGAAATTATAGAAAGAAAATTAAACTTTCATTAAGGCTTATTAATTAAGCCTAGACAGCAGTGACGTAGCAAGAAAAAAATTTCAGGGTTGCCCAAAAGGTGAAAAAGGAGAATTTCTCACAAGAATGCTTAATTTATTGACATCTAATTAATAGAAATCCAAAATTTCGGGGGAAGGGTTTCGAGGTCCTCCATGGCAAACTTTTTGGTTGCCCTGCTAGGCAGTACAGAATTATATTTCATATCCAATCATACTGATAGTGTAGCGGTACATCTAATATTTAATCATAATTCAACTTCACTCTCTTAAAAAAAAAATGGCACATGTGTTATGTTTGTATTCCATAGGTAAAATATGATTTTTTTCCTTTTTAAATTTACGTTTTAAGCGTTGTGATTTCGCAATCGTTGGGTTCAGAGAAGCATTCAAATGTCCATTCTAGGAAGCAAGCGCACCCAGGAATTCAGATTGGGGAAGGGGTCCGGGTATACAAATTGAACTCGTTTATAGTTACAAATATCTTATTACGTTTAAATATTCTGTATCCCTCTCTAAGAGAGAAGAAGACCACTTACAACGCATCTCGGTGATAGCTTATAATTCATAAATAATTATCTGGTTTTTTTAATGACATTATAAACTTCAATTCTGTATGTACGTGTCTGTAAGTACGTGTTTAACAACTAACTCCTTATTCCAAACACTTTAGAAATAATTTGAATAGAATTTTTAGTTTGAGCACTTTAATTCATTTATTCAGTGACGATTTTCTGTTTTTAAGAAAGTTTCACTTTTACTTCGTCTTCAGGGGGGGGGGGGGGGTTGGCCTCTATACCCCCACCACCAGTGTTCTTTATAAAAGTAACACTGGTCACAGAATCTTTTCCGCTGCGTCTTTTCAACGATGAAAGCGAATGAGCTGAACATGGGTTCAACGGTGATTCAAAATCCCTTAACACTAGACAGATTTCTTTCGGTTCAAGTAGGATGGGCCGATCGTCACATCTCCGTGTCTTTTGGAGTGTGGTGGATGCAAGGGGGGAGGGGCTATCACCTTCCTCCTTATTGTACTGAATCCATGTTTAACCTGTTCGCTCTTATAATTTAAAAAGATCCACCGGAGAAGCGATTGCGCTTTGATCCCCAACGGAGTGTTTAACTGGGAAGCAACATCTGTCAAAGAAGGAGGGTCTTTTCTGTTGCCCCGTTTCAAATGATGAGAACGAACAGATTAAATTGGGGTTCAAGATTCAAAATGAACAGGTAAAAAAAAATATAGTTAAACTCGTTTATAACAAATCTTGATTTAACGAGAACTCGGATTTCACGAGGAAATCGTTTATACTTGGTTGGTACAATGTTAAGGCTATGGAAGCTTTTAGCGAGCAATGTTTTTGTGATTCATAATATTTCAATGGACTTCCAGTTCAGCTAATCCTTTCTTGGAGAAATTCCTTTAACATTCCGAAGTGAATGAAAGCGACGAATTTCAATGTCTTTTGAGTGCGCAGAAAAACTTCAAACTTTTTTCGAAGCCGGGGGTTCAAATGGCGATGTTTTGGGGCCATGATCATCTTCGAAGAACAAGAGAAAAGCAATGAAACCGTACAAAGTACATCAATCAACTGCACAGAAATATAATAATCAATTAACCCTTTGAGGCGCAACCCTTTCCCAATGCTGAAAAAAGGGAGGCCGTTGCCATCGCTCGACTTAACTACCAGCAAGATGGAGGACGAGATCGAAACGTTCATTGCGTGCCACAGACCTAGAGACCCTTTTTTGACGGCACAGCCAGCTGTCGTCAAAAAAGGGTTTCTAGATCTGTGGCACGCGATGAACGTTTCGATCGTTCGCCATCTTGCTAGTAGTTAAGTCGAGCGATGGCAACGGCTGCCCTTTTTTCAGCATTGGGCCATCTATCCAGCTGTTCTCGCATTCTACCATTTTTAAGCAGATGCCAGTGCTTTTAAAAATAATCGTGACCATTTTTTTACGGGAAATGACGTGCTAAAAAGTAAAGGATTCTCGTGGAGCGATGTCACCTGAAACTATTTATATAGAAATCCAATCTATTTTTCGTGACTGGCAACAGTCAAAACGTCAGAATTTGGTGATCCCAGAGCGGGAACACTGCGTGTTAAAGGGTTAATAAAGTAGTAAGTGTATGAATTTCTACGATTCTTTTCATGAACCCGCTTTTAATGAGCTTTTAATGCGCTTTGTCCTTCATATCGCCCCTCCCTTGAAACTTGTCTGCATCCTCCTCTGCCTTTTGGATCTTCCCCGAAAGAAATAGTCGTCCCCCGACTCGATCCAAATCCAAAACTAAGAGCTAGAACACATTTTCTGTAAATTTATGATTCAGAAGAACCTGCACGTCCGTGAAATAAATTCATCCACCGGGGGGGCTCGGGGGTATCATTTGGAACCTCCCGAGGGGTCCCGTGGTCAGTCCCAAGGGCGACGCCAGCTGCCGGGGGGAGGAGGTCAAACGGATGAGACCGGAAAATTCGGGGCGCGATACTTCGCGCGTGCTAATGGCTCTTGTAAGGGAAGGGGCGGCGGGTAGTAAGCGCCCCCTTTCACAACCCCGGCTGTTGCTGCACTCCGTGCTATCCCGGGAGGCCCCGAGTTCGCCGCATTCCGTAAATAATGGGCCCCAAATGTGTTTTTATTTCTGAGCGGGGCTTCCTCCTTCGCCCTTTTTTTGAATTCCCTCGTTTTCGAGCTAGGACGTGCGGTCGTTTTGAAGTCCATGAGCGGGAATTAAATGTCGGGGGTCGGTAATGTAACGACACGATTCGGCCTGAAACGCCAAATGGAAAAATTAAATGTGTAGAGCGCACGTAAAGCACCACGTCGGCAGAATTCTAGAAGTTATCGAGAAATTTTTCTGACTGCATTTTTACCCCTCTTGCGTAATGTGCGCAGTCCGGCAACTGAGACTCTTCGAAAATCCAACCTGAGTACTACACCCAGTTGTTAACCCTTTCCCAATGCTGGAAAAAGGGCAGCCGTTGCCAGCGCTCGACTTAACTACCAGCAAGTTGGCGGACGATCGAAACGTTCATAGCGTGCCACAGATCAAGAGACCCCTTTTTTGACGACAGCCAGCTGTGCGTGCTAAAAAGTAAAGGATTCTTGTGGAGCTATGTCACTAACTATTTTTATAGAAATCCAATCTATTCTTCGTGACTGGCAACAGTCAAAACGTCAGAGTTTGGTGTTCCCAGAGCGGGAACACTACGCGTTAAAGGGTTGAGTAGCATGCAGGTAGAGGGTGTTTCAAAATTAAGAGAAACAAACCTAGGAGGGGTAAGTTACACCAGTGATCCCCAACCTTTTCATCGCTGCGGACAGGTCAGCGTTTGATAATTTTACTGCGGCCCACTGGGGGGGGGGGGAGTGCCGGTTACATTTTAGGTTATTTTGATTTAATAATTTTAATTTAATTGTATTTAAACATGCCTTCAAAATAAAGTACAGCTACACCAAAAAATGAATATTAATTGCTTTAACATTTCTACTAACTACATCGCTAAATCAATGGGAACCCTGAATTATATCATTGCAAATTTAATTCATAATCATGAAATGTTTAATAAACAATAAACTAAATTAAAATAGTTACAAGATTTTTTTCTGTTACAAACGCATAAATTATCTCAAGCCAGGCAAAGTCGTAAAAAAAAGAGAGAAATACACCACAGTAAATAAAATGGAAATAATTTAATGTTCCTTGGGTGTCCCAATACCATTTGATCCTCGGTCCAGGTGTTGGGGACCACTGGGTTACACCAACACCGTTCTGAATGCGCTCCGTTTGGCCATGTGGGGCCAAATACACGGTTTTCATGTACCTGTTAACAATCACTTTAGAAGAAGAGTTTAAGTAATAGTGAACTTTCCGACCACAGTTTTTCAAAAACTAACGCATCTCTCACCAAATAAACTTCATAAAAATTGTTAAATCAAATTTTTTTTTTCATTACTTCGATGAAATTGCCAAAGGAAAGGTCATTGTTTATGAAACTTGATTAAGAAATTAGACGCATACTTCTTACAAAGTGATTATTAGCAGGTACACGAAGACGACGTTTCCGACCCATATTTCTATGTGATTCTGAACCATCTTGGTGTATACTACCTCTCCTGAACGTTTGTTTCTCTAATTTTGTAATATCCTGTATACTAGCATATCAAGGGTAAACTAATGTCCATACAACAGGTATTCACATTGAGTTTTCGCTCTCTGCCTACGGCAAAATGGGATTCTTGGGATTTTGATTACGTTATTGGCTGTTTTTCTGCGAGATTAAAAGAATTCCCAAGTGCAAATAGGGATTTGTCTTTTATGCCTAACTTAAACAGGTGTGTTTATTATTCATAGTGTATGCATTATATAAGGCTCAAATTTTAATATTTTATAATGTTTAAAATTGTTTCAAATTCACTTTATTGTATTATCAGTGGAAGCATACTGCTCTTGAATTTCAAAACAGTAAGGTGAGGGGAGGTAAATGGGCCAGAAGAGGAAGTGGGTCGACCCAAAAAGTCTTCTATAAAAGATACTTTCATTATATAATTCCCTTTTCGTGAAAAAAAAAGTCGAAAAGTGTTTGTCATCTCACTTGCCTGTCTGTCCGCCTCTGCTCTAACTGGTGAAAACATCAATCGTTTACTACATACAGGGTGATTCATAAATCTTGGAGGAAAATGTAAGAGGGGGCAAAGGGAACCGAGAAAGTTCACGTAACAATGTGGGGTCGGAAGCGTCTTCCTCATGTAACGTCGATAATTATTTAAGAAGATGCGTTGAAGT
Source organism: Cheiracanthium punctorium (assembly GCA_038373885.1). Lineage (NCBI taxonomy): Eukaryota > Metazoa > Arthropoda > Arachnida > Araneae > Cheiracanthiidae > Cheiracanthium > Cheiracanthium punctorium. The sequence continues at coordinate 62,075 of JAWZYV010011934.1, read as the reverse complement.
AATACTGAACTTTTCAATCAAGGTGTTTCAAAAACGAATGAATCTTTCACAGAAAGCTCTTGACTAAGGGACAGAGTTCGCACATTCTATGCCATTTCATAGATGAAATTGTCGGAGAAAAGCCCGTTGTTTATGAGTTTTAGGGAATTATGTGACACTCCAACACTTTTTCCTAAGTGATTATTAACGAGTACATGAAGACGACGTTTGTGACATTACATAGCAACTGGATTCCGGACCCTATTGGTTCCCTCTACCACCCTTTACATCCCCCCTCGCCCCCCCCCAAAAAAGTTTTGATTCACCTAGTGTTTCTTATTCCTATATACACAGTACCATATACCTTGTTCCCAGCATCTCGTAATAGATTCTCTAAAAAAATATTCCGGTTTCATATTGAATGACCCTTCTACATTAATATGCCACACATAAAAAAAAAAAAAAAAAAGAATACGGAAAACACCATTGCTTAGGATTTATGGCTGCCAGAGAAGGAAAATGATAATACGCGGCCCAGCATAATAACCCAGGAACGAGTGCTATTCATCTTGGTAACATACGATTACACAAGAATCCATTCTACGCTCAAAACACTTTGGTGCCTCTTTTCTTTTACTACGAGTTACGCGCCGGACATGCATTACGCCCGTTCGACCAAATGGAGACGTAAAGTTGTACCTGTCAGTCGGATGGCCCTGTAGAGAAAAAGCCCCCAATTAGAGATTGCTTTCTTGCTGATACATCATGATTTCTATGTTATATTATTAAAAAGCGATGAATAATTTTTCGTGTAATGGTACACGATACGGATTTGTCCCAAAGAGAACAAAGAAAAGAAAAAGGTTGGAACTATAAGGGACATCGTCTTTCAGGGTGTGGTCAGTTAGTGAACGCCCAGTACCCTCAATCACCTGTCTTATTTTTGTGTGAAGCGATAGACAGAGTATTAATGAAGACTTTGAAGAAGCGGTTAATGAATAAGGTATATATACTGTGTCGCGTGCGATTGGTGGATTTAATTTCGAAGATTTTTTTTTTTCCACTCTGGGGTCCCTTTAAGAGATTTGTGGAACTCTCTTATTAATAACCCTCATAAAACTATGGCCATTTAGATGTAATTTCACAGAGAATCACAGTCAGTAATTTTAAGAGCGAAAATATATGGGCACGAGATTGCCACTTGGGCTTGAAGAAATTTATTAAGCTGTTTTTACGATATTAATTAAGGTTAACTGATATCATTTTATTGGCGTCAGAACAGCAATTAGCGAAATTAATTGGGATAGGAGAATGCGCGATATATCATTTTTTTTATCACATGTTCGGCAGTGCTTGTAAATGAGGAACTGGTTTAGGATTTACGAACATGTAAATTTCAAAACCGTAGATTCTTACAAATGATAAATTTATCAACAAGAAGAAAGAGAACCCACATTAAAACTCCCTCTCAAACTCTGTTTTTTTTTTTTGTTTTTTTTTTTTTTTCAGAAGTTTTGATCCTCTATGTTTTGGGGGGATCGTACCTCGTACCTCAAAACCGGATTAGTTGATTATGATGCGGTTTGCTTTGCTTGAAAACTGATTTAATCAGAATGATTCTTAATTACATTTCATAATATTCATACGTCATATTCTACTTTCAATTTGCACGTGGTAAAAAGTATTCTTCTGACAATGTCGTCATTATTAGGACTATATTATTCATCGTCAGAATTTTTAAGATTGTTTATTGAAATGTTGACAATTAGCAAAGAAGTACTAAAATAAAAGCATTCATTTTACTGCCCATGCACTGTTTTTTTCTTCTTTTTCTGAGCAATAATATTTCATCGTAAATTTAATGTTTCAAATGAATTTCACAATAACTTTTTTTATTTTAATAATTTGTTATTTTTTCTTTATATTTGACAAGCTTCGTTATAATTGGAATAAAATTCTGAATTTCGTAAGCAGCATCTCAGAAAATATTTAGAAACTTTAAAAGAAAAAAAAAGTATTATCTTTCTGATAATTTTACGAAAGTTCAGGAAAAATTTCTGATAGTTACATAAATATTTTATGGAAATGACGAGTAATTGCTATCGCTATACTATAGAGAGTGAGCAGGAATATATTTTTTGCACTTCAAAAACCTTGCCGACACCCTATGTGTAAAAACTGCTAAAGTTTTATTAAGAAATGTTAGTCTATGAATGATATTAAGTAAGGAATAAAACAGTTTTTTCATTTATTACAACAGTAAATTTATATTAAGCTTATCAGTTTCACATCAAGTTTTTTTTAAATTTACTAGGGGCCAAGGCCCCCAGACTCGCTACGCTCCCTTTTCGTATGAGGCATTCGGCCCCTAATAAGGCTTATTCGTAAAAGAGACATAATTTCAACAGACAAAACCCGAAGATTGGATCAGATAGAATGTTACTGAGCTACACATTGCTTAGTTCTTGCATGTTCATGTACATAAAAATTTAAACTCCACACTACAGTAGACCCCCTCCCCCTCATAACACGGAAGAGTTATGAGGTTATGGGAATGTGTTATGGGAATCCGTGTTGTACGGGTCCTGAGCTATACTCCACCTGGAGTGCGGACTCCGCTTATAATCGCTGGAAAAATTATTTCCACTCCCCAGAAACACAATGATATTTAATGTTGCCATTCAAATTTATAGTAATTAGGAGCTAAAGCGTAATAAAATCAGAACATCTGTTTCAGCTGTATTTTAAATAATGTAAAACCTATTGGACACATTGCGAATTGGCCATCCATGGCGATTTTTCATTATTTGGCGATTTACACATGCTCACAACCTATAATTACTAGGGATGGACGCGAGACGCGAGAATTCTCGCATTGTCTCGCGAGACGAGACAGACATTTTTTTGCGAGACGAGACGCGAGACGAGAAAGAAAATATTTTGCGGGACGAGACGCGAGACGAGACAGAGTCTTGTCTCGAGCGAGATTTCTCGCGAGAATTCTCGCATTTTTTTCCGTCTCGCATAAATACGATCTGAAAAGCGACAATTTGCCTGAAGCCTCTACCGTTTAACTTGCGTCTCCTTCGTTTTCGGTCCTGGTATACTATCAGCACTCTACAATACGCACAAACACGTAACATTTAAAATTAGAACAGACGAGAGGCATACAAAACACACAAAGGAGAGGATAAAGAAAGAGGCGGAAAAAAAAGAAAACAGAGAAGAGCTGAAAGAAAAATAATAAGTAAATAGGAAAGGCGGTACGGTATGTTCAAATCTGACCACTTTTGGACGGGGCCCGGGGCATTAAGTTTGGGGCCCCCCTTACTATCCCCTTTTTTACGCATTAAGCCCCTTTACTGAGCCCCCCTTTTTTAAGCATTTTAACCCAGTTTTGACCGCTGTTGTACTCGAAAATTGCATTTCAGTTAACTGTAGTTTTTGTACTTTAATCAAATCGTATTTATCACCCCAAAGAAATATCTCTGACTTGATCTAGTGATAGACAATTAGGTAATACCTATATTATAGAGGAAATTCAGTTTTTTCCCCACAATTACTATTTCAGTACATATGAATTTATAATTTAGATAATCGGGATATATATGGGCCCCCTTTTTCTTCAGGGGCACCGGACTACCGCCCCCCCTTGCCCCTGTGATAATCGGATTTCGGGTATATCAGAGAGAGATTAGAAGTAGAGCAACTTGCATTCGCATTGATGCTTAGTCTGAGTAGGTTGAAATATGGTTGAATATCCTTGGTTGAAATATCCTTGTACCGATATTATCTTCAAATTTTCCCGCACGTTGCGGCGTGCGTAGGGGGGGGGGGGCGCCCACCCTGGTAACAACTTTCTAGGGGCGGTTAAATCCCTATTGTTGGCCTGTTTTAAAGAGATTAAAATGACATTTTTTATTCTTATATATTAATATCGGACGGAAAGAAATGCAAGCAATTTTTTAAAAAACTATTTCTCTTTTCGTTTATATTATCATGTTTTCCCTTCCTTCGGCTTGCAAAACTTTTATAATTTTTTTTCCTCCCCATCATTTTATCTTGCAGTTGGGTTCCTATTCTAAAATTATCTTCGCCTGTTAGATGTCTTTTTATTTTTTTGAAAAATCCACACTGGATATACATTAGGGGGATTATGGTTTAATTTTTCTGTAAACAGGGCGACCATAACGACTGTAGTACTATCGCTAAAAATTATTGTGGAAAAGTACAAACGGATAGTCGTCAACAAATTAACTATTCAGTAATTTAAAATATAAACAAAAAATAAGACGCCTCTTAACCAACTGAGATACTATAATGAAATCTAAAAATGCACACACGGTAATGTTATTGGAAATATTAGGCAAATAATTATAATTATCGTTAATATAATCTTGTTTTCATTAATATAAAAATCACACATATTTTAGAGACTTGAAATTGACGTTAAAGTAAATAGTAGAGATTTAATAAAGACTAAAAGTGTTCTGTTTATAATTTTTCAAGGGTTACCTTACAACCAACTGAATGATAAGTAATTCTAATTTGTGTTAATATATCCCGCAGTAATTTCAACAGAGGAGATTACTTGAACTTAGAAAAAAAAACTGTTTTGTCTCATGCAGATATGATTTTAGTAAAATATTCGCTACTTCTCGTATGAAGAGCGGGTGCGCAGCTATTTTAAAACAAACGGTTGTCCATTTCATGTAGTGTCTGAGGTATTTAATGCTACAACTTGAACAGTCCCTAATAGCACAGATGGTCACAAAAGAGTCGCTGCAACGTCACAGAGGGTCACAATTGTCACAGGACTGTCACATACTACTCACATTGTGACTTGTGAGTGATGTGACTCTACTGTGTGGTCACTGTGAAGTTTATTTGTGACCAGTCACCAGGTGACGTCGCCGTGAAGTCACCATGTAACTAGCATGTGATCGGTCGCTAAGTGACTCCACTGTGAAGTCACCACGTGACTAGTATGTGATCGGTTGCTCAGTAACTCCACTGTGAAGTCACCATGTGACTAGTATGTGATTGGTCGCTCAGTGACTCCACTGTGAAGTCACTGTGTGACTATTTTGCGACTACTGATTTTTTTGGACTTCAAAATGACGTCACACTGGCCGCTTTTGCGACTTTGGATACATACTCATTTTTTTCTAATATTTTGTGACAATTTCTTTCCTGAAACATTTAATAAATAAATCCGAAAATAGTAATTCAATAAAACCTCGCAGTTATGTAGTAATGGAATTTAGTTTAATTTATTAACTTTTAAATTATTTCATTTAAACAAGGCAATATTATTTATAAAAAAATATTATTCTTAAAAATATTAGAGTTAAGAGTTCTAATCACAAGTGAAAACTAAGTATCTGTGAGTAAAATTAACAATTTCTTTCATATGGCATATATGTTTCGATAGCGTATGTAAGGTTTAAATTTTGGATGGGGGGAGGGACTATCCGGTATTTTCAACCTTATTGTTACTAGAGTAAATACAAATGTCTCAAAATTGCTGTTTTTTAATAATTGCTTTAAGTTTTCAGATCCCCTCCCCCTTTAAATACGTCTCTGGTATGTTTGAAAGTTCCACTACGAAAAATGTGAGATAAAACTATGGGTTTTAGTCAAAAATACTTTATTTATTTTATCTAATGCATGTTTTTCCAATTAATTTTATTTATTTTTGTATGAAATCCCTTTTAGGCAAAATATAGCAAAAATATAAATCTTATCCCTCATACCTTAATATATATCAAACCTCACATGTCGCACATTACAAATTTATTTCATAACCGAATAACAAATTTCAATAAATCATTAGTTTTTTCGGATGAATACCTAAATAAAACAGCACATTATCTCCTGAAAATAATGATATTTTTTATATTATTTAAAAATAAATACATATATTTATATATAAAACTTATTTATAAAATACTCACAGAAAAATTTTAAATTTCCAAAAGAAGCCGTCAGAACTAGCTTTTGCAGCCGTCAGTTTACTTTTAAAGGTTCCCGAGCACGGTAATCACAGCGTTGCGGTAAGATGCTGGGCTAATAACCAGTAGATCCCTGGTTCGATTCTGGACCTCAACTTCTTCTTACCTGAGAGTTTGGTGCTGCCATCTGGTGTATAGTTTCGGTAACTCTTTTTCCCCTAACTTTTTCGCTGTCGCAAAACTGTCTCATTGTGACTTCTCTGAACGGTCGCAATGCGACTACACAGCGAGAGGACATAGGGACTCTGGCGTGACTTTGCTGCGGAGTCGCGGCGACTGTTTGTAACTCTATTGTGACAGTATTGTGTGGTCGCATTTCAGTCACAGGGGACTGTTGTGCTAGTATAATGTAGAACTACAGTATGATGTAGAAATAACACATTTTGAAAGTCGCGAATGACAGTGACGTAGTTTTTTGAGTCATTATATTGCAATGATGCCAGGTTAATACTCATGACGCAAACTTTACATCAAGAGTCAAATAATTTTGCTTTTACTTTAGATTCCACATCACTGGAATTAATTGAAATTACTCATGTTAGGAAAATTTTCGTTTACTACAGTGCGAAGAACGGGCACGCAGCTAGTAAATAAAAATAAATACTATATTTTCGGTGTGACATTATATATATATATGGATTAAATCTCAATATCCTTTACTTCAAATACCGATATATGCTGATATAGTTATTAATATATCTACTAATGTGGCTATATGTAAGTAATTGTTATTATTAATATTAATTTTCAATAAAATCCGAATAATAAGTTACTATAAAATGGTAACGAAATCGCAGTCCTTAATTTTGAGAGACTCGCGAGACGTCTCGCGTCAGACGCGAGACGAGACACAGTGTTTGCGAGACGAGACGAGACGCGAGACGAGACATAGGTTTACCACTGCGAGACGAGACGAGACAGCCCCGATTCTCGTCTCGCACGTCTCGCGTCCATCCCTAATAATTACTGTTCATTTAAGGTTACCGGAAAACCGTTATCCATATTTTCATTTACATAATCGTTTGCAGATTGGCGTACTTAGCACCACAAATTATACCATCTCGTCGCGCTAGCAAATATCCAAAGTGTTCTAAAACTGCTATAATAGCATAGTTAACGCCGCAAATATTTCTACTGGTGGCAAATAATCCAGCTGAACCGAACCGGCTTTAAAATAATCTGCATTTTAATTATTTTTCATTTTCAAGATATTAGTTATTCTGTTTTGGAAAAACGAATAATCGCTAATTCTAAACTCCCTTAAGCGAACTTACTATTTGAAAATTGTCAACTTTGTGTAACACATTTTGAGTTACTTATTTTATATAGTTTTTATTTTGGCGTAAAATGGGTGTATTTCTACTTCATGCTTGACAATTTCACGCGATTCTGCATACCTGGAATTGCTTTGTTGCCAAGGAATGAATGATTTTATGCCAAATCTAGCAATCATGATGTTTTATTTTTTCAGTTTTTAATTAATATCTTTTAAAAGAATTCTATTTTCGAAATGTAATTTCGCTTATCAGGTTCCTCGGAATTTTCCGAATCCGTGGACATGTTTCTCGAAATTAAAATCCCCACGGTTTAGCAGAAGATAGACGAACAAGCTCTTGACAGCGGCCAACGTACGTTTTTTTTTAGAATAGAGAGAAACTACGTATTCTATAAGTTTGCGCCATCTGTCGACATCTCTGTAAAATAGAAACTCTATTGTATTCTTCTTTTTTTTTTGGATATAGTTTTTGTATATTATCGGAACAGTGTTTTTTTATTTTTTATTTTTTTTCGCTCGAAAAAAGTAGCTCTCTATGTTAATCCAGGATTTTAACTGTCTTTATTTTAAATTTCATCGAAATCTGTTAAACCGTTTCAGAGAGAAAGCGTAACAAACACATATACAAACATTGACATTTATAATATTAGTAGGATTTTATGTGCGAAATAATAACATAATGTTATGAAATAGTTTAAAACAGTTAGAGAAGTGTTTATATGTGTCTAAAGCAACTGTGCATGTGTTTCAAAAAGTAGATCCTATCCCACAACGCAACGATTTTCACTTACGGGAGGGTTCTTGAAACACATCCCTCGCGAAAGTCAAGATTCACTGTACCTAAATAATTGTCACCCTGCGTATCCTTTGTAAATGACACGTAGTTAATAAAAATGCAAGAAAAAAGGGGAACCTCTCTTCTTTATAATACAAGTTTGGAACGTTAACCCTCTAACGCGGAGTTCCCGCTCTAAGAACACCAAACTCTGACGGTTTGACTGTTGCCAGTCACGAAGAATAGATTTGATTTCTATAGAAATAGTTGCGGGTGACTTAGCTCCAAGAGAATCCTTTACCTTTTAGCACGTCATTTCCCGTAAAAAAAATTGTCACGATTATTTTTAACAGCACTGACATCTGCTGGAAAATAGAAGAATGCGAGAACAGCTGGATAGATTGCCCAATGCTGAAAAAAGGGCAGCCGCTGCCATCGCTCGACTTAACTACCAGCCAGATGGCGGACGATCGAAACGTTCATCGCGTGCCACAGATCTAGAGACTCTGTTGAATGTTTTTATCGTCCGCCATCTTGCTGGTAGTTAAGTAGAGCGATGGCAACGGCTGCCCTTTTTTCAGCATTGGGAAAGGGTTGCGCCTCAAAGGGTTAAAGCAAAAAACAAACTTGTACAAGAGCGCATTCACAAGAAGAAAATAAATTCCTCACAAAAAACCGTCTCTCATCAACAGCTTCTATAAAAGGAAATGTAAAAAGCACATCTTTTACAAAGCTTTTCTATGAAAATTTCTACTCCACCTCCCTCCCCTATTCCAGTGACTTCGGAATAAAATCAAATCAAGTATCAAAAGATTATAATCATCCCCTCCCCTCCACACATACACACACACTTGGTTTTCTTTTCCTCGTGCTTCAGAGGCGTGACAAATTAATAGGCCCCCCCCTTTTTTTTTTTTGGAGGGGGAGAGGGCAACGCATTGGGGAGGAGGACTCCCCGCTTTGAATAAAAAATGGGGTGTGACGGGCCGTGCATTCTATAAAGCCGTTTCATGAACTGATGGTGTTTTCATGGTGAGTGTGTCTCTCAAACGATTAGCCATGGCGATCTATTGAGCGGATGCAAAAGTTTAAATTTCTAGGAGAGAAAAAAATAAAAAAATAAACTAAAACCAAAGCTGATAAGTCATGGAGGCATAGATTATGAAATAATTTCCGATACAACCTTGTTTGTTTGAAAGTAATATTCAACACGTAACGAGTAAACCAGTGTTGCACTTCATGATAGGCGGATTGCAATATCATAGATTTCCGCACGAACATTTTTAGTAGAGCCACTTTACTCCAGGCTGAATCATAACCTCCTCCAACATTTGTCTCCTATTATGCGTCACTCCGCGCGCAGTGTTCTATTTGGGCTTATGTTCCATCGAGATGACAAACCGAAATCTTAGTACACTAAAAAAATAAGTGGTTGTGCCCAGGGACCGATTTGCGGAGATGGGGGCCCAGGGCAAAAGCTTCTCCCCCCCCCCTCCCTACGAAAACTTTCTTATACCCCACAAAGCAACTTTCATGTCACACCATACAAAGAAAGGTGTTATAACAGCATAAAAATGATTATTTAATCAAGATGCAAAATGAAGTTGAATAGTTCGATAATAATAATATTATGTAGGATAATAATATTTCAGCTGTATTATTTAATTTTCAATCCTTCATATCAGGGGCGTAGCCAGGGGGGAGATATCGGGATATATCCCCCCCCCGAAATGTTTGGATTAGTGATGAAATTCCGTCTATTTATACTCATATAAGTTCATATCCCCCCCCGAAATTTTTTTCCAAGCGCATATCCCCCCCGAAAAATTTTCCTGGCTACGCGCCTGCTTCATATTTCATTCCATATTTGTTCACAATATTTTTGTATTTATTTTCCTAATGTCCGTATCAGAACACTTATTTATATAGTAGGACTAGCTGAAGTACCCGTTCTTCGCACGGGAATGAATGGACTTTTTGATATTAATATTTGTTGTGATTACTACTTATTGTAATAAAGAGATATCGCAAAATGGATATCGCGTTATATTGTGTTCAATAATCATGCATACTGAATTTCAAGGCAATCGTTTTTACGGTGCAGAAGGCGATGCGGCGTAGCGCAATCTAGTGGCGAGTTTTAGCAAAACGGATACGGCGAAAATATTCTTCGCATTCAGATATCGATGTATACGAATTTTCATGACGATGGGCTGAATAGTCCTTAAGTTCATGTGTTGACGCGACATCTAGTGTCAAGTTATAGGAAAATGGATCGTGCCAAACTCTTCCCCGTGTTCAAATATCTATGTATACCTATTTTCATAGCGATCATTCGCACAGTCAAGAAGTGATACACTGCAGGGCCATCTAGTGGTTAATTAAAGTAATGATTTCCTACAGCGCCGTCAAGTGGCGAGTTATAGCAAAATAGATAACGCCAAAATATTCTCGTTGTTGAAATAGCTATGTATACGGATTTTCATAGCCACTGTTTGACTGGTCAAAAATTTGGCCTGCTGCAGCGTCATCTCGTGGCGAGTTAAAATAATAATGCATTGCAGTGCCATCTAGTGGTGAGTAACATCAAAAGAAACACAGTTAGAATGTATTCTTCGTGCTCAAATGTGTAAGTATAAAAAATTTTATGCCGATCGGTCGAACGGTATAGAAGTTAATGCGTTGCATGCGAAGATTTCAATTTTCTGAAATTTGGCGGATTTCAACCAAGTTAAATCGATGCACTCAATTGGGAAGAATTCTGAAGCTTCATCGCTTGAAATGCCCTAATAACTGCATTATTTCTGCACGGATAGTTAAAATTTAAAGCTCTATTCTAAGAAAACCTATACACTTGTTTTCAAAAATGCTATTCCCTTAAGCTCTCAGTAAATTGCGCCAAAAAACCTAAAACTGTGCAAACCGCTAGAACTCACTTTCTAAAAATCGGCCTATCAGCCATTTTATTTTTCGCCAAACTAAAAAAAATTACATATTAGTCTCGGATATCTTCGATCCTCATTGTTTTGCGTATAAAACATTTCATTCCTGCTCTCATTTCTTATGCGCACACGATATTATAATTAAAAAAAATAACCTTACAAATATAAACTAAAAAAATCATTATTATTCTTTTATTTTTACTTTGAGAATTTAAAACATTTTATTCGGCAAAATCGCCACACATGGCAACCAAGATGCTTATTTCACACGGTTACTTCCCACACATCGGCACGCCAAGAGATCGCCAACAATTTCACCCCCTTTTCAAGAACGATCAGTGCGTGACCCTGCAGATCTAGACTCACGGAAAATATCAGGAGGATGGCCCCCGTTCTAAAGTGGGGATGGCAAAAGCGGGAAGATAGCAACCCATAAATTACTCCAGCCAGTGTCATTCGGAGATGTCTAGCAAGGGTATAATAAGAGTTCCTTTATCAGCAGCAATAATTAAAACTTGTCTTTAGAAAAATATTTTAAAACGCTAGAAGCATCGCACTTACTATCGCTTATTTTGAAAAAAAAAATTAATATTTTATTCTTTTTTTTTTCACGATTTTAAAATACGCTAATTTTAATTTAAAATGCGTGCGCTCACTGTCTCAGGAAGGAAGGAAAAAAAGAAAAGAAGGGAAATTTGAAGGAAGAAAATTGCGTTAACTATTTACATATATTTACCTCAAAATTTACTTATTCGTTTTAGTTGTGGACGCAGGATCTTATTTTAGGCTGGGTATTCGGAGCACGTGACATGGCGCTTCCATTTTATAGTTGTCCTAGAAACTGCACAGATAGTATCAAAACACGTACTAAAATAATCTTTCACACATTATGAAGGTTTAATTTCTACCTGAAAATCAAAGTAAATTATCTGAATATTTTAATTGAATCCAACAAATTATTCGAAGAGTTTAGTTTCATAAATTGACATTTATTTTCCTATTTTATAAAGATAGTTGCAAGTTATGCATAAATGTATAAATTTAATAATATCTGATGCTAATAACTAATAAGTAGTTCGACAAAATCCTCTAAAGTTTTAGACATTCTAAAATTTAAACTTTTGGTCCGAGAAAAGAGAAAATTAGATTTTTTTTTTTTTTCGGAAACATATATCGTAATTTAATGTGTTCTCTTGAGTATTTGTAGAGCCTGAAATATTTGACCCATTAACCGTATATAGAACATTGTAAAAGTGTAAAAAAAAAAAAAAAAAAAAAAAAACCTGTTAAATTCTTTTTAAAAGCATTTTCTTAAATTCATGTTAAATATTTTTTGCAATTCCTCTAAAGAACTCTTGAGCAATGTGACAGAGGCGTTTAAAAGTTTAATGTTAAGAAAATCTTCATGCACGGGTGATTTGTGAAACGTAAATTAATTTCATTTAAGTAATATTCCACAACAATTTTTTTTTTCGGGTTTTCCCGCAAGTACCCTACAGAGGGTGTTCACACATTTTTGTAACGATTTTGCAAAGATATATATAGAAATAAATATAAGAATTTTATTTTCTAATGTGTTCAGTCTGATAGCCCTTTCTTTGAACCATCATATTGCATCTTGATTTCAAAGATGAAAGTCCTTTTCTTAAAACATCAAGGCTGATATTGTTCCACTCCTCCATCACAATCTTCTAGTAATATAATCTTTTGTAGTAATATATGAATGTATCTTGTGTTTGCGTGATTATGGCAACGCTATACTAGGGCAATCTGCCAAGGATGGGAAGGTGCCTAGGTAGGAGAACTTTCTAAGGGGTTCTAAAGCGTATTCACGTTACATCTGGAAAAAAACCTACCAAAAAACCAGACTGTTAGATCGACAGCTGCTCGATGGGACCCGATCCCGGGACCTTCACTCTTCGGCAGTCTACCATTTTCAGTGACATAACTACTGTGCGATGGTAAGGCTATAAATATATCTTAAAGTAGAAATAAAATTCAACTCATCTTCGTTTAGAAATATATTTAATTTTATATTTCAATTCCATTCATTATCACTGAAAAATAACGTTCAATAAATACTTGTCACACATTTTTGCTTTCATGCCTTTTAAGATGCAATTTATTCCAGGAAAAACTCATGTATATGTAAAAAAAAAAAAAAAAGTTACTATTACATTTGTTTGTTCATCTTAAAATACACTGGAATAAAATAAACTAGAAGTTTCTGTAGAAAATTTTACTTAATTGAAGTTTTAGACGTATTTCGTATTTTGTATGTATTAAGAAAATAAATGTATTTTGTATTTTTTCAATTTAGAAAGCATTTTGTAATTTTTTGTGTTTGAATAAATGTAATTTGTATTTTGCATCGAAAATACATTTTTTTATGTATTTTGCCCAACTCTGCTTCTGTAGCTGCTTTCAAAGACCATTGCCGAGCAAGCAGTAATTATTTTTATTTCCAACGGAGGGGAGAGTATGAGGGAGCGTCCTCTAAGTGAAACTGTACTCCCCCTCTCTAAACAACGGGGGATGAGGGGGAGAAAAGCAATAAACTTTAGGTTTACCATTGCCGATCTCTGGGAAGATAGGATTTCACACACTTATTTTACTACAGGGGTTACAATTACGTAAAGCTTTCTGCGTGGAGAACATAAAAAATCTCTTAAATTCCGGGAACGGGTGGACTTTCAAAGTTTTAAAGTGGACTATCATTTATTCTATATTATTTTACATATCTTTGTAAAATTTCAGGCTAACAGGTCCATTTTTGTGGAATTGTATACTACCCAAATCAACAAATTGACAAACAGAATTTCATTTTTATTTATAAGATAACCTACGCTTGTTTTTAAAAATACCCTCTCATTAAATTGCGCCAAGCGCTAGAATCATAGAAAATCTGACACACTTTCAGATTTTAAATACGCACTAAAGTGCTATATATATAATCCATGGGTCTTCCCTATTTTCGTTCCTTCTTTCATTAAGTTGGAAAGTGTATCATTATTCATGAGTGTGATTAAACAAAATTAAAATTGATATTTCTAACATCCTTTTTTCTGGATGTAATACATTAGAAATAGATGCAGAAAAGCTGCTCAGAAAAATGCACAATTCCAACTGAATGAAAATTTCAAAAACTTATACGCAGGTGTATTCATAACCCAAATAGCAGACGATTAAATTACGATAAATAGCGCCAAGCGTTAGAATCCTCCTCAAAATCGCACATCAACCCCTTTTATTTTTCGACCAATTAAAAAGTTGCACATTTATTTTCGGAAAATTTCCAAATTCTATTTTTCTTTTAAGTATAAATCATTTCATTCCCGCTCTGATTTCACATGCACACGATATTTTAATTTGAAAACAACCTTACAAATAATCTAGACAAAATTAAAAAAAATCGTTATTCTTTTATTTTTACTTCAAGAGTCTGAATCATTTAATGAACTGCCGAATGTGGCCGAATGTGGCAACCTAGATAAGCTTAATCGTCGCTTAATGCACTGTGGGGTTACAATAACGAAATGGCGGAAAGCAAAAATTAGCCTTTTGCGATACGTTTTTATCGATATTTCCTAAAATAGTTCGAATTTTGAAAAAATCGCTTCGAGATGTGTCGGGGCCTGTCATGGAGAATTTCCGTTCAAAATTTGGTAGGTCTACGATCACCCGTTTGTGAGCTACGCGAGACACAGACAAACAAACTAACAGTTTACACACATTGTTTTATTAATATAGCTACCAGTCTCAAATAAAATCCAGTTTCAAATCTAAGCCTCGCCAAAGTGCCAACATACGCTATTTTGCAAGAGTTTTTTCAGGGAATCATTCGAAGCATTGACTTAGCAGCAATCAATTTTGGAAATAGTTCGACCTTTAAAAAGTAAAGCACGCTTTTATTTGAAAAGTGGAATCCCTTAATACAGCCGCATTTTTTAAAATTATCAACTATATAACGTGTTTTATTCATCGTTACTCCGATGTACAATATGCGAAGATTTCAATTATCTGAAATTTGGCAGAATTCCCCCAACTTAAATCAATGCACTCAATTGGCGAGAATGCTGAAGATAGATCGCTTGAAATCCCTTAATAACTGCATTATTTTCGCACGGATCATTAAAATTTAACGCTGTATTCTAATAAAACCTTTGCACTTGCTTTCAAAAATCTATTTCCTTAAGCTCTCAATAAATTGCGCCAAGCCGAAAACTGTGCAAACCGCTAGAACTCACTTTCTCAAAATCAGCATTTGAGCCATTTTATTTTTTCGCCAAACTAAAAAAAAATTACATATTAGCCTCGGAAATCTTCAATTCTTATTGTTTTGCGTATAAAACATTTCATTCCTGCTCCGATTTCCCATGCACACGATATTATAATAAAAAATTAATAATCTTACAAATATAAACTAACAAAAAAAAAATTATTATTATTCTTTTATTTTTACTTTGAGAATTTAAAACATATTATTCGGCAAAATTGCCACACATGGCAACCACGATCCGTATTTCACACTTTTTTCACTACAGGGGTTACAATTATGGAAAGCTTTTTGCGTGGAGAGCATAAAAAATCTCTTAAATTCCGGGAACAGGTGGACTTTCAAAGTTTTAAAGTAGACTACAATTTATTCTATATTATTTTACATATCTGTGCAAAATTTCAGGCTTATAGGTCCATTTTTGTGGATTTGTATACGAATCAAATCCACAAACAAACAAACAAACAAAGAAACAGAATTTCATTTTTATTTATAAGGATAGATCTTCCCTTTGCTCCACTTAGGAAGCCATTTCTTTCCAAATGTACTGATTAGAAACCAGCTCTATGGTTTCCTCGCGATCAGCATACATAAGGCGACCCTATTTCTAAACAGTATTTTGGAGGCAAATCAAGCATTGTGCTCGAATCCAAGGAAAATTTGAAGACACTATAAAATATTTTTGGGAACTTATTCGAGAACACAACATATTACCATGTACTATACCAGTATACCCATACTTTAAATCTTGACTGACTTTGATACTTAAATCTAACAGCTTTTTATATCAATTGCGTATTCTTATTTCTAATAAATTAATGGAAGTATTTCATTCATTTATAAATATTTATTATTTAAACCAGAAATATGAAAGGAATATCATGTTGAAATATTGCAATTTATTCAAAATTTAACTCTTGGCATAGTATTTGTATTTTTCAAAAGACATTGCTTTTTACATTGGCTCATTTTGAGATAATTTTTCATGAAACATTGTACACCCTCAAAAACCCTCTAAACCCTCTAAACACCCAGGATAGTTAGAATATTGACATATGCATCCATTTTAGAGTAAAATAGGATCTTTTGCATTAATTTTTTTCTCTGTAGGTGAGCGGTCCCACTTTAATCCGCACTTGGGGAACACGGAAAGAATTGTAAAGTTAAAAAAAAAAATATATATACCTAAGAAAATATTTCTCTATTTTTAACCACGTTAGGTGTTCTTTATATGCTGAGAAGGTTCTGTGACTGATGCGTTCTGACTGTGAATTCAAGTGAAGTTTCGAATTTAATGCTAATTAGTGTAAGGGAACCAGTAATTGACACTTTAAGAGCAATAACTAGCATAAGCTAGTAACTGCTAATTATTAAAACTATTTAGAGAACAAACTCTTTGTTTTCAAAACTTAAATGAAGTCTTGAAAATGGTTTTTAATACCTTACATGAAATGAAAATTCATGTAAGGTATAATTTATTACAGAATATTGGAAATTTCTATTTTTTCTATATTTTATATGTTGTCATGGTAGCGACACCAATAATTGACACCAAGGACAAAATTTAGTCTCCAGTGATTAACAATTCCTGTTTCCAAAAACTGACACCTAAGAAATATGAAGAAAAACATACTGGTTTAATTTTTAATGCAATTATGGACAAATGAAGGAAGTAAATAAAGGGAAATTTGGTGATGGAAAGTCACTCAACTTAAACTATAGGAGTCTAATTAAATAAAACTTGGCTGTTCGAGCCTCGTCAGGGGGAGACTCCCCTGAACCCCCCTAATTTTTTAGTTTCATTATTGCAATATTAAAACGATATTAATCGTTGATAATTATTATTAACGATATATGTCATTTTATCTCTCATCTTTCGTGTATTTCGCCTGGTAGCCCTATGTTGAAATTTTTATGATTGTAACCTATTTATAGAAAAATACATGTGATGCATATTCTACAGCTTACGAAATATTGTAACAATTGATTAAAGCTGTTGTGAACTAATAGTATTTAAATATATGTAAGAAATACATGTGATGCATATTCTACAGCTTACGAAATAACAATGGATTAAAGCTGTTGTGAACTAATACTATTTAAATATATGACAAATTATGTCGCATTTTTATAACGCTTTTTTGGGACAATTTTCAATAAAAGGGATGAGAAATAAAATGGCATACTCATTAAAAAAAATTGATCTGATTTTGAGATTTTGCGAAACTTGTTTCAAACTGCTTAAATTATTTTTTCGCGCATCATGTAATAATGACTAAGGCGAATGAATAGAAATTTGATGACATTCATTCGCCAATTGACATGATAGATTATCACTCTACTTTAACGTCGAATTAAAAAAAAAAAAAAAAAAAACTGATCAGATTTTGAGATTTTCAAAAATTGTTTTAAACTGTGTAAATATTTGTTCGCACATCACGTAATATCCGCTAAAGTGACTGAAATGAAATTTGGTGATATGATAAGTGGTCACTCAACTTAAACTATAGGCGTCGAATTTTTAAAAAAGTTTTGATTAGATTTTGAGATTTAGCGAATATCGTTTCAAACTGTGTAAATATTTGTTAGCGCATCATGTAATAACGACTAAAACGAATGAAATTAAAAAGTGGCATGATAGGTAGTCACTCAACTTAAACTATAGGCAACGAATTTTTTTAAGTTTTATTAGATTTTGAGATTTTTATGAAAATCTTCCTAAATGTGCAAAATTTTCACACATCACGTAAGAACGACTTGAGAGAACGAAATGAAATTTGGTGACATATAAGGTGAACATGCAACTTTAACTATCGTCATCCAATTTTTTGGAAATTTGATTTAGATTTTGAGATCTCGCAAAAAACTTATTCAAATTGTGTAAATATTTGTTTGTCCATCACATATAAACCGCTGTGGAATGAAATAAAATTTAGCATAATCATATGTGGTCATTTAAACTATATATAGGGGTCAAAGTATTTCCCTTTATTTTTATTTATAGATTTTGTAATTTTGCTGAAGTAGAGAAAATGTTTATTGAATTCCTGAAAAATTGTAATGCAATAGAACGAAATTTGAAATTATGTTATGTCGCAAGTTAATGTGTGAACTATACATGCCAAAATTGTTTCAAATATTTAAAAGATTTTGAGATTTTTTAGAAAACGTGTAGATGTTTGTTCTAGTATCCCTCAAAAACACAGATTTAGAAAATTGAATGATATTTAGTAAAATAATGATTAATAACGACTAAAACAATAAATGTCTGACTTTATTTTCTTTTTTGAGTTTGAATAAATTTTAAAACTTCGATAAATTACATTTTTAAAAAATGGAATCACTATAAGACGTCCGGAGTTAATATATTTGTTAGCTATTTAATTTTTAAAAGTTGTTTCCATTTTTTAATGTTTATTTGCCGTTTTAGATTTTTTGAAATTTATGCAGTTTTCTGGAGGCATAATATTAAAATATCTGTACTGAATCAAACAAAATTTAGTTACAGGAGAGGAATGACCTCTTGACATTAAATCTTTTCCACTGAAAAAAAAAAACGTTAATTTTGAATAGATAATATTTTCTGTATTGAGAGTTTCACTCAGAATTTACTATTTAACCTGGTATCATTTAAATATAGACAGAAGTTATAAATTTGCTTTCTATATTTTTGCCAATACCCTACTTCCGTTCTTTGTACGCCTATAATGCTGACGAAAAGTCAGGTTTTTTGGAAATCTGCATTACAAACTAACCTGTCAAAGACGGGTACTTTAGCTAATTTTCTGATACAATTCAACTTTAAGTAATTTCTAAAAAGAGATATGCTTTAAATAGAAACAGGTTGATAATGAACTTACCTTAATTTCAGCATTCAGCCAGCTACTGAGAAGCGCAATATTTTTAACACTGAGTTTAAAATCTCAAATTTTGATACCTAGAGCCCCTGGAAATAAAAGAATGTTGCAAAAAAGTGAAGATAAATGCCTAACTTGCTACTAGATAGCACTATTTGATAAAAGTTCCATTAGATAAAGAATTAAACCTTGTTAAAACCTTTTTGGGATAGCCTGTACATCAAAAATTATCTAAAGATAACCTTGTCAATAGCTATTTACTGCATTTAATACAAATTGTATGAAATTATCATGAACTTGGGTGAAACACCAATAACTAACATAAGTGTCAATTACTGGTGAAAATTATTTTTTCGTACCCAATAATTGACACCCCATCTTAAATAAATAAATAAATTTATTTATTAAAAAATTTCTATATACTATTATCAAATACAATTCAGTTTATATTGATTTCTAAAAAGAAATGTGCTTCAAATAGAAACAGGTTGATAATGAACTAATCTTAATTTCAGGATTAATCCAGCTACTCAGAATCAGACTTTTTAACACTCAATTTAAAATCTCAATTTCCGATACCTAGAAACTTCTGGAGGCAAAAGGAAATTGCATAAAATTGAAGACAAATGTCTAAATGGGTACTAAATAGCACCATTTGATAAGTTTCGAAATAAAAGCTTATTATAATAAATTATCGGGCAAAGTGTCAATTACTGGTGCACCTGCCTTCTAACTGAAACGAACAGTAGGAAATACTGGAATAAAGAAAAAAATGTAGCGCATTTTTTATTTTAACAGGACGTGTTGGAAAGTTAGGGCCAGTTTTAGACAGAAGCTTGAGAATAGTCTTAATTTAACACCGATGTATCAAAATCTAAATTTTGAAAATATCTAAAATAACGTGTCTATATACTTTCAGTAATGTACACATGCTACCTCGGAACAGTAGCGGATCCAGGGGAGGGGCTAGGGGGCTTCAGCCCCCCAAAGAGATTGTTAAAGGGTAACATTCTGCTTTATTATACACTTTAAATAGCTAGTAAAAGATCTCCGTTCCCATAAGAACACGGAAAGTGAAGCAGCATCTGGCTTGGCCAGTGCTTGGGAGGGACTTCCCCCTCTCGGCCCGTCCGCTGTGGAACCGTGTACGCTAATGGGAGCTGGTGCACGTAAAATCCGTCGTGGCTCCAAAGTCCTCCAAGTTGTTAAACGATACCTCTGGGGGTGCCGATTTCAGGGGGTTGGTCCCTCCTCTGGAATTGGTTCAAAATTACGGGACCCCGAGCTAAGACGGACTTCCTCCCACTGGGGCTCATTGAAATGGAAGCCGCTCCTTCGGCCCATCGCCTGCCTATATATAGGGGGGGATCTGTCACCGCAATGCGGATGCCAGAGGGCATTAGCAACAACAACTAAAAGATCATATTTTATTACTTAGGTTCTCCCAAAAGTATGCACATTGGTTTAGACAAAAATTTTGATTTATAGTACGTTTTAATTGGGTGAAATAAGCTTTTTTTTTAATTTAGCCCCTCCCCCCCAAAAAAAAAAAATTCTGGATCCGCCACTGCCTCGGAAGTCCGAAATTTGGGGAATGTCCACATTCAGATAGTCTGTTGGCTTATGTCCAAAATGTTTGCTAAATATACTTATTTCATACTTACACTGGCAAATGTCGACATTCACCGTGCACTGGTGGTGAATGATGAATATGCCGAAGATTTGAATTTCCTTCACTGTATTTCAGGTGCGATGAAACATCTCAAGGGTGACATAACGTTTTCATCTCTCTTACCCATGGCCGTAGTCACCAAACATTAAACTTGTGAGTTAAATCAACAGAGCAAGTTACTTCAAAAGATAGCAATGAAAATGGTATCCACCATGCCAAATTCAAGGGTTACCATGACATCTGACCATTACCATTTCCAAGATGTCTCTGAGAGTCAAACCGACTATTCGGGTTACCTGACTCTCGGAGTCATGGCATTTGCTGAATACTCCTGAGTGACCAATCGCGGTGACGACAGGGGTTCGTCACTCTGTAGAGAAGTTTTCACTGCAGAACTAACCGCGGAGAATTTAACTGCTGTGGTAAATTTAAAGGGCAGACAGAAATTGGTTTCTTTTATTTTGGGGGGGGGGAGGGGGGCATGTTGTTTTAGATTTTTGCGTGAGAAGAAGAAAGGATGCTCTATATTATTTGCTTTCTTAATAGTAATAGAAGATGTACTTGAATAAATGTTAAGCATTAAGATTTTAGTTTTACTAACTTTTCTCCAGTAACTATGGAGAATGATGGATTCATTGGGAAATAACCTCTTCCAATAGAATAAAAATATTTTGGCTACGTTTTCGCTTTTCTCTTGACCTCGGCTTCTCTTTTCGACCTTCCCCACAGTTTATCTGCGCTTGTCGACATACACCGGTGTATTCGAACGACACGTGTATAGTCCGAATGTATTCGAACATAAGCGGGTATTCGGTTTTCCACGTTCGTATTTGTTATGTGTTGACATTCACCGGTGAAAATCGACATTCTCCGATTTCGGTCTTTTACAGTAACATATATACGTCAAAAGTTTCTTCGCTGAATAACCATACGAGGTTCTTCCTTTCCCTTTCGACTGTTAACCCTTTAACGCGCAGTGTTCCCGCTCTGGGAACACCAAACTCTGACGTTTTGACTGTTGCCAGTCACGAAGAATAGATTTGATTTCTATAAAAATAGTTGCGGGTGACATAGCTCCACGAGAATCCTTTGCATTTTAGCACCTCATTTTCCGCCAAAAAATTGTCACGATTATTTTTAACAGCACTGACATCTGCTGAAAAATGGAAGAATGTGAGAACAGCTGAATAGATTGCCCAATGCTGAAAAAAGGGCAGCCGTTGCCATCGCTCGACTTAACTACCAGCAAGATGGCGGACGATCGAAACGTTCATCGCGTGCCACAGATCTAGAGACCCTTTTTTGACGACAGCTGGCTGTGGTAGTTAAGTCGAGCTATGGCAACGGCTGCCCTTTTTTCAGCATTGGGAAAGGGTTGCGCCTCAAAGGGTTAAAAAGATTGTTAGCATGCTTGCTCCCCCCTGTCTTGTGATCTCCCACTCTTGATGTCATCTGATAAATTCCAGAACTGCAGGAAGTGAAGTGTCAGAAAAGGTTTCTTAATACGAAAGTATTTCCTAAGGAAATCGCCTACTTCCCCCTTTTAAAAATAATCAGATAACACATATGAAGTGTGCAATCAAGCCATTACGTAAGAATAACGGGGTGATTAGAAAGCATGAGCTAATCGCTATGGAATCAAAAGTACACAGGAGGAAAAACGCACACAAACACAAGAAATATAAATCATGCCAAAGGCATCAATTATTAAAAAAAAAAGAAATTGCAACCCAACACTCGTTTTGTGTTATTTTTCTCATCAATATAGAAGACCGACTGGATAGACTGCCCAACGCTGAAAAAGTGCAGCCGTTGCCATCGATCGATTAGTTATTACCAACAACGTGGCAGTCGATCGAATCACCCATCTGGCGCCACAGAGCTAAAGAAATTTTCTGACACAGCTGGCTGCGCGGCCTCACAGCTCTGTGGCGCCAGATGGGCGATTCGATCGACTGCCGTGTTATGGGTAGCTAAATGGATCGGTGGCAACGGCTGCACTTTTTCAACGTTGGGACCATGTACCCATACTTTTTGCGGCTAGTAGTGAAAACGCTGAAATAAGTTCAGCAATGTATCGTCGTTAAACTTGGAGGTTTTGGGGATACCTCAATAAAGCTGCATACGACTATTCATGTGCGAGACCCTATAAAAGAACTTTAAATGTTGCTTCCATCCTTTAAATGAGCTGTGCAATGTCAGACTACTACTGTGATGTGATTGAAATGGATGAATGTTTGTAAACTACCATAGACTAGACTAATACGTTTTAAGATTTCCAGTGTTCATGTTAGAACTACAAATGCTACAGACGCTATTTTCTATGGAGATTGTAATTATTTTGCAATCCTCAACAAAATATGTATTGTTTTGTTACGAAATAGACGAATATGTCTTAAATACGACACCTAGGGGACAGAACTGAAACGATTGAAGTCACTTTCAATCTCGAAACTGGGATGCTACTAATCACACCTGCTTCAGTTATCGACAATCGAAAAAAGAAAACTAGTAGCACGAGTTTTTGAATTTACGAACACAATCATTGATTCAAAAGAGAGTTCATTCCATTATTTGTTTCTAACTAGCGCAAAACTAAAAATACTTGTATGGTTCAAATTCTTGTAGATTTCTGATGCATCAGGGAGGAAAAAATTATGTCTTAAGATTTTATTTATGGTTTAACCCTTTGAGGCGAAACCCTTTCCCAATGCTGAAAAATAGGTCAGCCGTAGCCATCGCTCGACTTAACTACCAGCAAGATGGCAGACGATCGAAACGTTCATCGCTTGCCACAGATCTAGAGACCCCTTTTTTGACGACAGCTGGCTGTGCCGGCACAGATCTGTGGCACGCGATATGTCTCTAGATCAGTGGCACGCGATGAACGTTTCGATCGTCCGCCATCTTGCTGGTAGTTAAGTCAAGTGATGGCAACGGCTGCCCTTTTTTCAGCATTGGGCCATCTATCCAGCTGTTCTCGCATTCTTCCATTTTTCAGCAGATGTCAGTGCTGTTAAAAATAATCGTGACAATTTTTTGGCGGAAAATGAGGTGCTAAAAAGCAAAGAATTCTCGTGGAGCTATGTCACCCGCAACTATTTTTATAGAAATCAAATCTATTCTTCGTGACTGGCAACAGCCAAAACGTCAGAGTTTGGTGTTCCCAGAGTGGAAACACTGCGCGTTAAAGGGTTAACATACTCCATATAATTTAGAGAAGACGCTATTTATAAGTATTTGCAAAGTATTTCATCAGGAAAAAGAAAAGAAAGAATCAAAAATGAAAAGTAATGAACCTGTTAAGACATGTTTAAAAATCAACAAACATTTCTTCAACGTTCAAAAAATTACTTCAAACAACTATGTAAAATGTACAGTCAATTGAATTGCCTCCCACTTCCAAGTAAAATTACAGCCTCTAATAGTATTTTTGCAAGTAATCTTTGAATGGAAGTTTCAATCAAGTTTATCATTAGTTGTAACTGCAATTGCTTCCGATTCAAATAAAATAATTTATCCGGCAGGTTGCGCTCCTAAGGAAAAGGCACGCTTACATACTTATATCAAACTCCTCCTCATATATTAAATGCCGAAACTATTAAAAAACTGGTAGCAGTTAAAAAAAAAGTCTAATGACGAATCACAAGTTGCTCGTGCGTGTGTGTTCTCCGATTCTGAAATAAATGGCATATTCGAATGACAAATAGCGATTTATATGTTCGACTATAAAGAAAATTTATGTCTTTTTCGTGGGTCGAATATTTTATTGGAACTGCAGCTGATGTGATTTGATTATAGGGATGCAATCCCTCTCCCTCCCCCCCCTCCTCTTCCTCATCAGATTTATCGTGGTTAAGTTAATAGGTGAATAAAAGTTTATATGAATTAAGACATGCGTCATTTGTTATGTTGTGTCTATATTCGACTACGTATTATATTCTACTTCAGCTAATCGAACTATGCTTCGAATGATCTCATACATATTTGTTTCTCAAACAGTTAATCTATAAATTGCATTAACTTGACGTAAAAATAAAGACATTTTTTTTATGTTAAATTTTGGTAGATAATACGAATTTAATTAATCAATCTGGTTCTTTATTTTCGGTTGAAAGTAAATAATTTCTTATCAATCAATAAAAAAAATCACACATATTTATTAGAGAATAGTTGATTTCAGCCAACAAATGAGTTGTATATTATTATTCGAATTTATTACTTAATATAATGCTAAATAAAACTATTAATAAAACTAATAAAAGCTTAGTAAAATATAATGCACACCAAACGGTACTTAACAAGAAATACCCTTTACTACTTCTAACGTAAGTCATTAACTGATGCTACTAAGTACAAGTACCGCGTTATTGGTTCATAAGTACCATTTTACGTGTTTTTTTTTTTTAAGTTTTTGTTATTTTTGTATTCAGACACTTGTTATTTGAGTATTCTCGTTAACACTATTCATGTTAATGAGTATGAATTATATTCTATATTAAATTAATACAGTAATATTAATGTAATTAAACTAGATTTATCACGTTTTTCTTGGGCGCCTAGGTTGTATGGTGGTTAGCGCACCACGTAGTGGTACTACAGGCTCGGGTTCCACTTTCAGCTTGATCTTGGTTTTCAGTTCGCTTGCGAGACAGCGTTGTCCGACGTATATCCTGCATCCAACACTTTGACTTTAGTAGTGGACAATGCCTAAACGGTAAATCCTCGCCATTGGTGGGGAGGAAAAACTAATTCTACCTTTTTTTTTGGGTGGGGGGGTGGGGGGGGGAGCAGCTCTGTTGTCCTGTACACGCACACCGGATTGGTATCAAATTGAACGAGAAATATTAAAACATTTTTTCAGTAATTAATTTTAGTTTTCATGAGAATTAATTTGTGGTTGAAAAAAAAAAATGAATAATTTTGTCCTAACATTGAAATTCTGTATTAAAACATGAAATTAGATTTATAGCAAAAAGTCAGATTTATAACATCTTTACGAATAAATCGTAAAGTACGTATAATTGTTGATTATTTTTGTCAAAAAAGCTGTATTTCTAATAGTTACATAGGATATTCGGAAAATATTTCATAAATTCGTATGGTGTTTATTATATTACAAGTATTCTATATTATTTTAAAACTCAGTTTTTTTTTTCATGATTCTATATTTCACCTAGTAATAACCAGTGGGAGGGGGGAGTTTGTCGACGGAACCAGCTCTCAAAATTTCGATCTTTGCTAACATAAGGCTTTTTATGAAAAATTTTGCATTTTCTACTGTCCTTGGACCTTTTCTGAAATTATTTTTGGGTACGGTCCTGTGTTACACTGAAAAAAATTGCTTTAGCAACACGTTGAAGAGTAGCAGTTACTTGTAACTATAGCACATTGTCTACATTTTACTCGCAAATTGTGCTATAGTTACTACACTTTATTCTAAAATTAACTGAAAAAACGGCAAATTTACTGGGAGCAGAATTCCCGTCACTTCTCCGTTTTTCCACAGAAATAATTTTTACGGTTTATAAACAGATATTATGCTTTTCAAGTACGGATATTGTCTTACGTTTTCTGTTTTGCAAACTTATGTTTCCATAAAATTGCCGCAATTTTTCTCAGTGTATTAAATAAAATAATAAAAGCTATTAAAGAAACTACTTTATATAACCAAATTCCAACATTTTAAAAAGTTTAACATTTTCGGTTTTACCAAATACCTGCGGAAGATTGAATTCAAATCTAATAAATTTTATTAGTTCAAGTAATAAGAATGTTTCAACTACGAGTGGGAGTGCTAAATTTTACTTAAATATTTGTTCAAATGATTATTCGAATCACGGCAGTTAAGATGCTTCAAAACTGTAATATCGTTTTCCTGCTACACTGAGCATATGATGGGAAGGACGATCTACAGGCATTTTTGCGAATCTAGCAGACCAATGCCCATCGAGAGATTCAGAGATGCGTCTCCTTAATATTTTATTTAATAGTTGTTTAAACAGTGTTTTGATCACTGCAATTATTTCGCTTTTCTTTCACTAAGAAACTTTGACAAAGATTTCTTTTATCTGCCCGTCGTTGCATGTGACTTCTGTATCCCACGGTAGATAAGCTGGGCCCAAATGGGGAATATAAAATGTCCATACCGAGAATCAAATTCGGGCAGAGAAATGAGAACTCTGCTTAGATTATCTACACGTTGAGTAGTATACGCTCAGATAAGTTTGTGTTTTGTGTCAAAGGTCCAGGTTTCGATTCCTTGGTTGGGGAAGGCTTGTTTGTTTACAGGGGAGGATAGGTTCACGTCAACGAATCTGTCATTCGGAGCTACACATGTCCTTCTTGGAGCTTTCTGCTACATAATTTGGATCCTCATCAGATGGTGGGGGACTTTGGCATTTGGCATCTCTTGGAAATTGCTAGTGGCCGCCTAGGGGTCTTTCGGAACCAGGAATTTAGCATGTCCCTACACTGCACGTACAAGATGGTGTTCAGCGCTATGTCGGAATCGAACTGGAAACTTGCCGGTCGCAGTCCAACGCCTTAACCAAAGGGCTACTACGGCCTCATACTAAATAAGTTTGAGAGCCTTTCATCCCTTAGTAGATGAAATGAGGACTAAGCTTACTTGGGGAACAAAACACTAGGGACTCCGGGTCAGTATGACTATCTGATCGGAATATATGCTTAGTCACCACAGTGCCCATGGTCGCGAAGGCGTGGCTTGGCAGCGCCGTCCTTAGCTCCACGTTCGGGCTGTTGCGCCGCTGAGATTAGGTTAAGACTGTATATTAAAGTGTTTGATGCTTCGCATTTATCATTCTTGCATCAGTTTTAATCTTCATAGAATTGGGAAAAGGGGAACATATTTTGTGTTCCGCTCTCTCTAATTATTAGAAGACAATGATGCTTATATTGTTAGTAGATAGCACATTAATGAAACTTTCCAGTTGTAATGAGAGAACAGAATATTGCGCCAGGACAGGTCTAATCATTTCTCACGAGAAATTCATCTCCCTGCTATGCAAATAAGGCTCATTTTCCCACTTCCTCACTAGCAGTCTGGCTGGGCATATTGTGTCTGCTAATCCCCAAACGGTTTCGAACATCGTTCACTCTTCCATCATTTCTCGATTTCTCAGGCAATCCTTAATACCCTGTCTGAAGGGCAAATTTCACCCGGCATATACACTACAGATTGATAGTCCCTCTTTGATAGGCCTTTCTTCATTCAAAAGTCCGACTTTGTGAGCCCATCTCCCCCCCCCCCCTTTTCCAGATAAAACGACAAGCCCCTTTCGATGGGTGATGTTAGGACCCCGCGGCACGTGTCTCAATTTGCATCGGTATCTGTTGGTACATCCAGCGCCCCAGATCAGTATCATTGGGTAATTTGCATTGGGGCGGCCTTATGTCGTGCGCGGCAAGGGCAGACCGGCGTGAGGTTTTCAATATAGTGTCACGTGCTCGTCTGTATAAACTGTATTCATTAGGGTGTATAGTGTTAGCAGTGGGATATGCTGTTATGATATAGTGTGTGCATGCTGTACCAGTTGCATAAATGACTCTCCGAGAATGGTAAAGGGTAATGAATAGAGATTTGGAGTTGATTTATTTTCGGCTTTTTAAGAGGAAAGTGTGTGTGTGTGTGGGGGGGGGGACTGAATTTAAAGGATTTTGTGTTTGCATTGTAGAACTGAACTCAGAACGCAATACATAACAATATATAGGATCGTTCTATGTTACCGAAGTTTTCACTTTTTCCATTCTTTCAAACTTTTTATTTATTCATACTTTGTAATTTAAATATAGTGCTTGAAATCCCAGTTTAAGTAAAAGTATTTTTTCCTCTTTGGAATCGGCATGATTGTCTAGTATTTTGCATAGCTGAGAGGGATTTTTTTTTCTTTTGTAGACAGTAAAAGAACTTTAATAGGACCATTAAATTAATGATAAGTGCACTTGGCTGCCATGCCACACACAGGTCTTCCATAGGGCTTAGTTTCTCGGAAAAATATTGCCGGAGCCCTAATATTCTGTAGAGCTTATGCTCATACTCAGCGTACTACCGAGATTCCTGTAATACGGGAGTCGGTAGTACTACATTCTATTAAAATAATGATAATTCAAAGATTTTCCCATGAAATAGTATTGGACTATTGGACATATTTTCATTATTTCACAAAACAGTGAAATTAAATAGTCTGAAATTAACATGAAAAAATCTAAACAATACACCGCAGAAGACCCAAAATCTGTTGGTCTTAGGACTCTTTAGCTCTGTGGGAACAGTTAACCGTATTCTTTTGCGACTAGCAGTGAAAGCGCTCAAATAAGATCGTTTCACGACGCAACCACCGAGGGTCAAAGGGATAACGAGGAAAAAAATCCCTAAAAGTGCTCAAATTTTGAAGCTCTCAAAAAATATTTTCGCTATTTTCAAGACGTAAAATCCGCTTTTAGATGTGTTGTTAAAATTGCTATGTTTACCAAACTTACGAGGCGATTCAGATGTTATAACCCAGTCAAAAGATATTGTAATCAAGAATCACCCGATAGATGAAACATAATATTCGTCTCCTGAAAATAAACGAATAAAATAAATAAATAAATAAAAAAAAAAGAACGGAGACGGTGAAAGTCAAGGAGGGAGGATATTCCAAAAACTGAAATCACGGAGAGCAGATTTATTCTTCGCGAATGTCCATCTGCGGGCCGAAAAAATTCCATTTTCAACTTCTCTTCCCCCCCCCTCCCCCCACTGTTTTATTCATGAACAAACCCATAACGGTCGGAGATGAAGAGTTTTTCTTCTCTCACATGAAAATGTTTTCTGACAAGATATTGACGTTTGGATGGAGTGTGAAAACGGCAGATATATTTCAGTTTTCTAGCCATTTTCGCTTCCATTTTCTCGCTGCGTGTTGCGAGGAGGGGAGGTAAAATGCAATATCTTGCATGCATTGTTCGGGTCGTCAGACCAGCGGCTGGTCAATGAAAAGCTTTATTGAAAGTGTGCAAATAGGTTATTTACGCGTAGCTCGTCCTGGCATAGTTCTTTCTCTCCTTCTTTTTAAAGTGCATTTGAGAAACATATACAAGGTGCTTATAATTAAACTTCCCTTATGAACAGTGCTCAGTTATGAACTAAAACGGACGAGCGGATTGTAACCAAAATTGGTATATTGACTATACATGATGTGCGCCCAAGGAATTTAAAAAAAAAAAAATAGTTCAAAAAATATCCACTAGGTAGCGTTTTGCATAAAAATGGCAAATTTAATTATGGGAATGGCTAATTCGAAATATACAAACAATTTTAACATTTATTCAATAGTTTTTTCAGTTATACACTCATTTGGGTACTATTTGAGCTGATTTCACCATGTAAAGTGCCATCTAGTGGACATTTTTTGAACTAAACGTTCTAAAAAATTCCCTTGAGCGCATCTCGTATACAGCCCATATGCCAATTGGGTAGCAATCTGCTCATCGGTTACAGCTGTTTGTAGGGGAAGTTTAATTGTAACCACCCTGTACTTTGAAGGCGGGAATGAATCAGGATGCAGATTTAATCAAAGTAACCATGTGAGCATATTTGAAGTATTAAAATTCTTCCAAAACACGAAATGGAAAGATAAATTATGTCAAACGTATTGTATTGATTAGGAAACATTTTTATATAGGTGTTATTTACAAAGTTTTTTTAAAATTAATTTTAAGCTTTGAACACTGGATTCTTAGAATGCTTTTATTAATAATCTTAATAGATACATTTTTCAACCACTACTATAATCTATTGTTACCTATATGCCAGCTGATCAGTTATTCAAATTTATTTAGAGTGTCTGAAAAACAGCCGAAATGTGCATCTTCTTCCAAGTACATCGGTTCATTATTTCGCTCCTTTGATTGTTAAAGTTTCATTAGTTGACAATGAAAACTTAACTATGCAGCACATGACTGAGGATTCGCCTTAATTGTTCTCGTTCAATTTAAAAAGTTTCCTTAAAAAGCTTTTCTTTAACAAGTTTTTGTTTTGTTTTTTGTGTGTATGTGTGTTATTTTTAAATATCCGAAAATTTAAACAGAACTTTGTTGATCAATTTCTATAAAATGAGGTTATTACTTTCTGTTCTGTAACACTGTTTTACAAAATCAATGTTTAAATGCATTGTTGTTTTCTTGGTCACCAGGAAGATTATTGTGCATTTTGATAGTATTATAAAAGAAAGCTACTCAAAATGAACTAACGTCAGCCATCCTTTCTTTCTAACTTGGGGATTTCAGTATACATCTTCAAGACTAAAGTTTCACAAGCATGCAATGTGGGGGAAAATAAGCATTTCGAACTTTTGAAAATGACTCAAAAAAAGCTTTCTTTCTAGAGTATGGAAAGATAATCTATTTGTCGGGCAACAAACAAGGAGAGCCTATTCGACATATTCTAGAAAACTGAATTTGAAGCAACCGACGCACCTCTCCCCTTTTTTCTTTTCGCGAACTGTCCATCTATCAAGAGAAATTCCATCTTTTCGGAGGCAATCCTCTGTTTTATTCATCGTAATGTCCGGCAAAACCCTGAGAATTTTCTGGAAAATGAAAACTTCGCAAAAGTATTGGTTGTCGTATATGGTATGTGGTGAAGGTGAGAAATAAACATGGGAATCTTTGCTTTTTCCTTTATTCATGTCCAGTATTGTTTATAAGGATGCATTAGAAACCGATACTAGCATACTTTTTCGGGCATCAGATTTTTCTTATTCTCTTGATCAACTGAGAAGAATTGGCACTAGCCAAATCTGAGCCATGTTTTTACAAGGGTTTTATTAAGCCTCCACCCCCTCGTAATCTATTGGATAAAAATTCATTCAAAATATATACGCATTTAACTACGTATAACCCTTTATTGAGAAAAGATTGTTAATGAGAGAGGTGGGGTTTGTACAAGTAGAATGCGTTGTAATTTTTAGTTTGCTACATGATAATTCGAAAATTAATAAAGGGTTTCAGGGGTGGACACAGAAACTTTTTTGAGGATGGGCAATTTTTGTAAAATGCTTATTCGACTTAAACAAAATCTGCAATAGTGAAAAATGTAAGTTTTTCCGGAGAGGACTAAATTTAAATATATAAAAAAGTCTATTTGACCTAAGAAAAATGTATACTGAAACAAAATGTTGTCCTTAAGCTATATCTTTTGGAGGGGAGTAGATCTGAAACCTCCTAGTCCCGCCCCTGAACCCGCCACTGCTAGGTGTCTACAGGGCCGATTCCACGGGGGGGGGTTGTTGCCACCCTCCCCTCCAGACTTAAAATCAAAATGTCGGCCCAGACTTAAAATGTCGCCAAAATTGCTATTTTGGACTCTCAAAACTCCTCATTTTAGTATTCAAAAGAGTTTGAAACCGGCACTTTTCCTAACTTTTACCCCTTTGACTCCTATTTCCAGTGCGTACAAAACCGAGTGAGAAACTCCTTTCTTATTCTCATCAGTCGAAAAGAAAGAAGTGGGAATGAATAATAGAACTCAGCTTTCGGCGGACATGACATACAAATGGGGAGTCGGAGAATCAGCTCTTTGCAACCGACACCACAGACGAATTTTCCCCAAAGCAAATAGTCATCTCACATGTCCATAGTAATCTAATTAAAAGTCTTCTGTGCACATGTCTATGGGGGAAAATACAGAGTCAGGGAACGAGAATGGTCCAGCTTCATATATTGCCCTGAGACAAACTATGAAATACCTCTCTGTATAAAGTAGACATAGTGCAAAGAGGCCGCAACTGGCCTGAGGCTGTCGCCACCCTTTGATTCAGCGTGGCCTTTTCTGGGAAATAGATGTATTTTCCTTGCTTCTTTGAAATGCATGGAAAAAAGAAATTCGCTTGTACAGTAGAAAATAGTGTGTCCCTATTCCGGTTAGTTGGACAGTAACCAAGCCAAAGTTAGATATATACTTGGAGGAGCCGTAGCATATCTTGATTAGAAGAATACCATCTTTAGCTTTTAAGATATAATTAATGTACTAATTCAGTAAAAATACATATATATAAGCATTTCCATAATTAGACAAAATAAAGTAAAAGCTTGCTGCAGTGTGCATTTCAGACTATAGACTGAAACCAGTTGTAAACAAAAACTTGAAATTACTTGTAAACAGAAGAAAACGACAAAAAGTGCAGTGCACTAAATGTGATAGTTGTTTTGATAATGACTAAAAGAAGTCGTGAAATAACCGTCATAATGGAAATAGAATTTTTATGCAAACTGTTGGAGATCCGTCAAAGCCATTCTACAAGAAAAACGATCATTACCGATCTGGTAACTATACATTTAGTTTATACTTGTGCTACTTTTTATTATGATTGTATTTATTTTCATATCATTCATGTAGAAGTAACGCCCAATGTTGTAATTTAATTTGATTTTAGAAAAATGGTGGGCAAGTTATAAAAAGAGATAAAATACAAGAGTATAGATTACAGAGCCGTAAAATAGGAAGCCGTGACAGAGCAAATACTAAGAGTCGCGACCTTAGGAGCTTCAAAATCTCTCAGTATGCTTAATTTTCCATTTTTCTCTTAAATTACAGGAAAAATGAACTTTTCGAGCTAGAATTACCTGGCCATATTCCATTTTTTTTTCTTTTACTTTAAGCCTCACATAATTAAGCCTTTATTTTTTTGACACTTTGTTCACTCTGTTTAACACGAAGTTGAAATGTTTATGCTTTCAATTTGTCTGTCTGCTCGTGCTCTAACTGCTGTAAATATGCAGTCTAATTTTAGGGTGGGCGAGACGAAAATGGGTCTCGCGCTCGCAACAGCCGAAAAGCTTGTTCGTCTCGCGAAATCCCTAATCTAATTAAAATGTGTTCTCTCGCAAAACGTAATCCGTCTCGTCCGCAGCGCTCGCGTGCATCCCTACAATTTTTATACGCGGCCTGTCAAGGCAATAGGCCCGGGCCTAGAGCCCCCAAAACGAAATTCCAATTCAATTTTCCTTAATTTTACGTTTTTTAAAAACAGATTTTTATATATCTTTTTGTGCCTATAGCCAGGCATTTTCTAAATCGGGCCCTGTGATAATACAAAGTACCATATTTTGTACACTATTGTAAAGGGTGTATGTACAACTTACAGTTCTTTTACAGGAGCACAGAATAGAATTCTGATGCATTGCAGCTTATGGGCAGAGAAAGTTTAGAGTACATTTCACAAACGTTCATTCATTTCAAGCAAAACAAAATTGATATTTATTATTGAGGTTTATGAGAGCCTGCTGTCCAT
The DNA here is from genome assembly GCA_038373885.1 of Cheiracanthium punctorium. Classification (NCBI taxonomy): domain Eukaryota; kingdom Metazoa; phylum Arthropoda; class Arachnida; order Araneae; family Cheiracanthiidae; genus Cheiracanthium; species Cheiracanthium punctorium. Next base: position 27,986 of record JAWZYV010011934.1, on the reverse strand, counting down.
CGGCATGGGTAGACGTAGCATTGATACCTATACAAGGCTAACAAAATAATGCTCATAGATTAGGCTTTAAGGGCAGTGATTAAAAAAATAGTTTAGTGTTTTGTTGGCTTTAGTCTGATCACTACCGATGTTGCTAAAGACGCAATGGCAGAAATCCCTCCCTCCTGTCCCCCCAGCCATGCACTTGTGCAAGGCTGTGGCCAGAGCAGAAACATCCTAAGACCCATGCCGGGAAGCAATGATGAACACAGGAGGGAGGAATCTTTGCCGTCGCGTCTTCAACAACGTCAGGATCGAACAGTTTAACTCAGTGTTTCTCAACCTTTAATGGCTGACGGCACACTGAAAATATCTAGCATTATTTCCGGCATGCATGAATATTAAAATTGCAAAGGTTGTGCGATTCAAAAAATTGATAAATACAAATAACTTTAAAAAATTGTTTATTTACCCCCCCCCCCAAAAAAAAAAATAATATATTCAGTGAAAGGGCTAAGCCTGTTTTTGCATGGGTCTTGCTGCAAACAGCTGTTTCAAAAATTGGCAGAACGGTTTTCCATGCTATGAAATTTTTGCTCTTCTTGGTGTCTAGCTTATCTGAATATGAACAATACAGGACATGATAAAAAGAAAATATCATGACGCTGATATGACACCACGCAGTTTTAATAATTTTTCAAAAGCCCTGGCGGCACATTTGACTATATCTCGCGGCACATCAGTGTGCCGCTGCACACAGGTTGAGGAACACTGGTTTAACTGTTCGTCATGCAAAAGTATATACGCAAGACAGTGTTGGAAAGTGTTTTATAATCAGTGCTGTCGGTATGGCTTACCTTCCCCTTTCTTGAGTTAATGTGAAGACTCTATTAAGTGTCCCCCAAATTCATTTCCGCCCTTGAGTCCCACCAACCCAAACTACGGCATTGCTAGTTTGGTCAAGAATAGGGTAGACGGGGGTAAAGGTCCGCACGGGGCAAAGATCCAAATGCGTATTTTTATTATTTAGAGATCTAAATTAGCCACACTGATTTTTTTCACAAGTTCCCTAGATGGAACTGGTTTAACAAACAAAGAATCCCGGAAGTGCGATTGTCAGTTTTCATACTATGAGTTAAATCACTTTCATGCATATTTTGATGTAGTTTCTTAAAATTTTTGAACTTAATTTTTGCTCGCAATTTCACAGATTTATGTTTTAATGCTTTTTGTATGTGAAGTTAACCTAATAATAATATCATTACTTTATGTTTCAAGTGATATGACTTTTGATCAAAACCGCAGGAAAGCAATTTTTATATCTTCACAAAATGGGGCAAGAATCCGCATGTACGATGTGGAAAGATCCGAATGCGGATCTTTGATCCTAATGATTTTGGATTTATAATAATGGTTTGTTTCCGAGTAATGGTTTTGATTGTTTGATATTCGTATGTGCGAATATCAACAAATCTCCTGACTTTCCAATAACCATCATATTGTGCTAAGTTCTGAGCCTTCTAATGATGTCCATGATGTCCATGAGGGCCGGAAAAATGTATTGCCCAACATACAAGGTCATGTAAAACTTTCTCCCAGGCATGTATTTTTTTTTTAAATTTATTATTATTATTATTTGCCACTGATTCGGTTTGTGATTGCAACATTGACGTTCAGATCAGTTCGTTTTAGCAATATGATAAGCTTTTCTACTGCCCTTAGAGATTTCAGGTGCTGTTAGTTCTATAAAAACCAACTGTCTTTCCCCATTTTGTGAGTTTCTCTAATTAAATTTAACTGAAAGCGATTTTTTTTCTTTTTGTCTCTCTGTTTTTGTTAAACTAAGTTTAGAATACATAGTTTAGAGATTGTTACTATAAAATCAAAAATTTTCAAGCAAGTCATACAAGAAAAACAAAAAGGAAAATTTAATTGTACTCCACCAGTATTGAATGTGCAATTAGCAGTCAACCTCACAACCTGACAAATAATAATTCTGCAGCAAAGGTGACTTTGCAAATGGGTTTTATTCTGAGTTTTGTGCCATGTCCACCACCACGGATCTTTACCCCATTAGATGGGGCAAAGATCCGAAAATACTAAAATCTGTAAAAGTCACTCCCAGTTTTTATGTATTATAATAGATAAAAGTGATCATTTAAGATGACAGGTAAAGGTCTAAGCTATATTCTAAAAAGTTTAGGTTCATAACTTGTCGCAAATTTTCAGAAATGAGTTATATTTCAAAATTGCGAACCTTTGCTCCCCCCTACCCTACGGATAAGTAACTATTTTCTTCATTCCGAAGAAAGTATTTTATGACTAAATTAAAAGTTATGAATATTTTATGAAAATTTAATTACTTGTAACAGAGTCAGGGATGTAGCCATCCCTCACCAACGGAAATGTGGATTTTGTTAGCAAAGTGATGGTAATCAAGTCTTTTTGTAGAAAATTCCGCCTTTTGCCTACTCCCTCTTGCAATGCTTTTCTGGTTATGTACCTGAACAAAGTATAAAAAATTCGCTTTACATTATTAATTTTTAATATGGTTTTTACGTTAATCCGATTACACGCAGATCGATCATTAATGCGTTAATGATGTGAATTCTCTGAAAGTAGAACTTTTGCGGCTCTCTCTGTACAACGTACGTAGGTATTTCTGTTATTTCTATGGACATGTTCTGTTTCCTGGAAAACTGTCCAATATAGGGAGGTTTCCAACTTGGGAACTGGATCGGCAGATCCTTTTTTTTCGATCGGCAATTTATCTCTATTACACCCCCCATCACCACCACCACCAACAACAACAAGATTTTCTTCTGGGATCGTCCCTAGGTGTCTATAAATGATTTACTGGATAACAAAATTTTACGAAGAATAATTTATACAGGTACAATCCCTAGTTTAAGAAATTTCAGTTGCTCTCTCTCCATCTCTCTCTCTCTCTCTCTCTCTCTCTCTCTCTCTCTCTCTCTCTCTCTCTCTCTCTCTGTCTGTCTCTGTGTCTATCTGTCTGTCTCTCTCTCTGTCTCTGTCTGTCTCTGTGTCTGTCTGTCTGTCTCTGTGTCTGTCTGTCTCTCTCTCTCTGTGTGTGTGTCTCTCTGTATCTATCTGTCTGTGTGTTTGTCTGTCTGTCTCTCTCTCTCCCCCGCCCTCCCTCCCTCCCCCCCACTTACACACAGATAAATTATGCAAACAACTCCATCGAATGGTTCTGGTCTGGCATGGGCATTTATGAGCTGCTTTCTGAAATAAATCATTTTGCTTTCATTTGTAATCAATATCGTTTGCAATTATAAATGCTTAGTATTTTATTAGGGGGACCGGAAAGTATAATAATTTTTTAACATAACATTCAAATAAATAATTTTTGAGCACGTTTTTAGTTACAAACTGTGGTTAAACATAAGATTCATATTTGTTACATTTTAAAGCAAGAATTTCATAAATAATATCTTTTTTCTTCTTTTATGAAAGATGCAACCCTCCTCCTTTTTTCATGTCTATCCTCCTTGGAAGATGATATTCAAAATGTCCTAAAATAGATTTTTAGGTATTTGTGAGTGCTGAATTTTACAGAAAGATTTTTTATACATCTCTTTTTTTTTTCTTTGAGAGTACGCGGGGTTTGTTAAAAGAATGTTTTGACCCCCTGTCATCCCCATAGGCTACGGGTTTTGCAAAATGCTAGCCAAATTTAGCACCTATGCTAAAAAACTCTCGTAGATGCCAATTTCGTATGATTAGCTTCAGTTGTCTTGGATAGGCGAAATTTGGATACAAGAAAAGATTTGTTATTTTCTGGTATCTCTAATTTTTCATGTGTAGGGTTGAAGTTACGTTTTTATTTCCTTTAACTCAAATTAAATTGCATTTTTACGCTTCTATACCTTTGAAAACCCAGGTTCTTTATGGGAATTATTTATGTTGTCTCTTTTATGTATTTGTTTGATTATAGTTTACTAGTTAGATTTATTTCCTAGAGGAGATTCCAAGACAAATTTTTTAGTAAAGTTTATTTAGCTCAGTGGATTTATGCGAAAACGGAAGAGAATTCGTAACTTCCTAAATTTCAAATCTTCATTCATTCTAACTTCGTTCCGAGTCTCAAAAAAAGAAAAAGAAAATCCCGCGTTATTCATGTCTATTATTATTATTTTATTTTTTTAATATCTGACCTGTACGAGAACTAAACCAGATTAGGTATTCGACGAGGGAATATACATCTAGCAAAGTTAACCCTTCCTTGCCACATTTGATTGCTTCTCTTATGGGCTGAAAACTTTTTTTTTTCCTTCGCATGATGTATTCAAGTCATAAACATGTCAAATTTTCATTGGATATGGGGAATGATGTTTTTCGAACGGGCCCGCTGCAATTTTCGAGCAGTTCGGTCATACATCAGACGAGAAACAAAGCTGTCCTCTGTGCCTTATGAGGTTGCCTGATGCAGATTATGCAGGCATAGACTGACTGCGTCATGAGGTTAAGAAACATGAATGGGAAGGAAAGAAAATCAGATTTCGATTTTATGGGCTGCGATCACATAAACCAGAGTTATTATCCATTCCAGAATATTTCTCTAAACATTGCATAAATTATCCGCGCGTCTGGAAACTGCGTGTGTTTGTCTTCGGTGTGTCAAAAAAGCATTCATGGAATTCTGTTTGCTTTTCTCTCTCTCCCTCTTTTTTTTTTTTTTTTTTTTTTAAGTATGAAAGCACAAATAGGGAAAAATAAACAAAGCAGGAAATTGCATTTTTAGGGCTGTGATACAGCCTTGATATATGATTCCACACTTTAGGTGATGTATTTTGCCTAGCATGCTTATAGAAACTGGGGAAATATGCCTTAGAATGTGACGTATATTTTCCCAAAGCGTTAGGTTAGGGCACATTGCGAGAGCTAAACAATAAGAACGAACGAGCGTGAGTTTTTTTTTTTTTTTTTTTTTTTCCCATTTCACAAAATTGCGCTTTAAATTTAGATCGACTGCTTTTCTAAGGAAGAAAAAAAAATTACAGGAGCTATTTGTATTACCTATGCACATATTTTAATATCACGAAAAACGATAACTTTAGTATTTTTGTTTTCGCCTCTTTGCATTTAAGACAGTAAAACGAATTAAATTAAGGCCAAAACTATCTCTTTTTGAAATACATATACTATTTTCGAATGAATTTTTTTAATAATATAACTTTATTAAAAATAATTAAGAATTTACATAGATAACACATTCCAGCACTCTTCCGATATTTAGTAACTTAAATTTCTGCAAAAGACTTCACCTGCGTAGTTTTAAGAGTTTGAATCAGTGATGACTAATATTTTTAAGGGTCGAATACTTTTTTTAAATATACACTGGGGGAAACTGACAAACAATTTTACAAGTTTTACCAGTATTTTAATTATTCAACTTAATTAAATCTGATCACCAAAAACGTATCAGCGTAGATTTTTTTAGAGAAATATATCTTTGAATAGTCCGCACACACACACCAATATAGAGTGGTTAAAATTTCGCCATTTTGTGGCAATTCGCTTTAGTATTTGAGTGAGGAAATTTCATGAACTATCCGTATTATACTGTCACATTATCAGATCTTGCATATTTAAAAATGTTTTGTATAGGACCCATTATCATTTTGTTTTGATGAATGTAACTGAAAATCATTAAAAAGTATTTTATTCTTTGAAAACTAAATTCTGAAATGTAAATTAAAAATTTAGTATTGAATAAAATGCGAAGTTTTTTCCTTTCATTTTTACTTCTTTCTTTCTTAGACTTTTTTTGTTTTTTTTTGTTTTTTGATTGGGAGAAGATGGTTTGATGTGTGTAGTCAAAGAATGTGTTGCAGTGGTTAATAAAATGAACGTAGAAAAATTTTAAACATATATAATATAAAACAGCTAAATTACGTTATACGGATATCCATCCAATAACCAACGAGGAATTATATCCGTAAAAAAAAAAAAAACACAATAATACTTCGAACTTAAGCGATAGGTGGGACCGAGCAATAACCGCTAAGTCGAATTCGAGTATAAGTCAGGTATGATTTCTCATATAACTAACGTGTACGTACAAATTATTTTTAACTGGGGTGGTAGACCAAAGAAAACAATAGTTTAGAAACAAATATTTAATAAAATCTCAGATAATACACACACACACACACACACATATATATAAGCCTTCACTACCTGGAAAGTAAAAGTACTTTCAATCTTTAAGCAAAATATTGCTAAATATGTAAAATATAGTTCTCCTGTCAATAGTCAATTTCATACTCAAATAGACTTTATAAAGCAGTATTTCATAATTACTTATGTAGATAAATCATCCAATAACTATGCTTTTATTTGTAAACAGTTATATCATAGCTTGTTAGCCTCTACAATTGTAAATAACAGTATCTATTCCTCTACTAATTTGTCTACTGTAGTTTGTAACAAAAAAATTCTGGCTTTCTATAAACTTCTCAACCTACAACATAATAATCTAAACTATCCTTATATTGTACTAATCCCTAAATTTCATAAATCGCCTTTAAAGTTTCGAACTGTTACAATAGGATGTAATACATATAGCAATGTAGCAAGTAAACTTCTATTAAAGATACTGTCTGTTATGCATGAGTATTATATAAAACGTAATGATTACTCTATCTCTATAGGAAATAGTTATGATCTACGCAATACAATATGTACTATTATTAATATTACCTCTTTATATACCTATGATTTTAGAGATCTATTCAACAATATTCCTCTTGACGACCTTTACAATGTAATTAATGAATTATTTGAAACTTGTGTTAACAATATTCAGCTCCCTTCCCATGTTGATGTAACTTATTTCAGTTGTCTATCTAAATTTATTATCTATAATAATTTTATTCTACATAACAATAAAATATATCTACAAAATCATGGTATACCACAAGGTGGTTCAGCATCTAGTTACCTTGCAGATCTTTACTTATATTACTATGAAAAAGAATATACTAATACACACATCATTCTTAAACGATATATAGATGATATCTTACTTGTAAACACTACTAATAATAATAACATTATCTTCCCCATAAAATATCCATCTGCTCTGGAATTAATTAAAAATGATATGCTTAACAATTCTGTTAGTTTTCTAGATCTAAGTATCTCCATCACTCCTAGAAATAGCCTTAGTTTCAATATATATGACAAGCGTAAAGATTTTAGCTTTAAAGTAAATAGCTTTACTCATTTTTCCTCCTGCTTACATAAATCTGTATTTCGCAATATCATCTATAAATCACTGCTGTAGAATCAAGTTTCTATGTTCTGATGATTTCAAAGTCTCCAATTTTAAATCTCTATTTCTGTCAGCTAGACAATACAACTATCCCACTAAGTTCCTAAAATCTATTATATACAATTCTTGATAATGATGTGTCTAATGTCTTTGTTAATTTACTGGAGGTTGGGTGGGGTTTTGGTTTTAAGGTTGTAATTGGATGGTTGGGTCGGGCGGAGGAAGTTTTTCTCATATATATATTAAAAAAAAAAAAAAAAGTAATATGTTTAAAAACAATTTGGATGTGTATATGCATGCATATATATATCTGGAGGGATTTAAAAAAAAAAAAAAAAACCGGGGTTCCTATATTGTGATTATTCTGTCCTAAACATTATTTTTTTCTTATTTACTAGATTAATCTTCTGTCATACAATAACTTATTATACATACTTTGTCAATAATAATAATCATTATATTTTTTAAACAATATGTTATATTTAATTTTGCTATACTATTTACTATATTCAATCTTTTAAATTTATTATTACTCAATATATATTTATTATATTAATATACCTGGATATTCTTAAAATTTAATAATATTACCTTTTAGTATTTGGCAACTCCTATACTTTCTTCTTTCCACTTTTACACTTTTATTTAGTGGCAACACCATTTTTCACTTTTTACAATTATTAGCATTGGCAACACATATCAATTGCTCAAATAAAATTTCCATGTGCTCAAGGTCTGGTATGTAAAATTATCTTTCTAATTTTTGTTATCTTTTTGATTTCTTCTTTCCTTTATATAGTAGGGTAGGGCCCAGATGTGTAGAGTTAATATCTCTTCTGATATGCCACACAACCGAAACCCTACTATTTGGTTTACTGTAAATTATAATCCACTGTTTGTGGCCCCTAACGATGGTGACAGTGGTTATAATTTCCGTTCCATTATACTATCACAATAATTCTTGCACTTTATTTGGATTCAAAATCTGGTTTCTAATTCTTGATAATAGCTGTTATTTTTCTGCGAGATATGTCTTATTTGTAGTATGTTTTGTGTTTTACTTGTTAGTTATATATATATATATATATATATATATATATATATATATATAAAATTATATTATTGAAATCGTAAATCAAGATATCTTGGAAGTAAACAAAAAGCCAATTGCCGAGATTGGAAAATCGCGCTCCTCCGGGTTCATGTAAATCGGGGGTAGCGCAAGTCGAAGTATTACCGCACAGCAAAAAAAAAAAAAAAAAAAAAAAAAAAAAAAAATCCAATGTTTAAAGAACAAAGATGAAATCGCAGCCCGTATCACATCCACCGGAACCATGTGAGCAATCGCAAGCCTAAACTACATATCTACATATAATAGGCTAACGTATGCGGTACAAAAATCGATGATATTTTCACGCTGCGAACGGCAACAGCTAGATGTAAACATTAGTGCAATGGCAATAACACATGTGTGAAAGTCCAAATTAACGGTTCAGTGACGTTAAATGGAGCAACTATATCTACTTACGTAATACGCTAGCTCAACGTTTCTCAACCTGTGGGGCACGACCCCCAAGGGGAGGTGCAGAGCGTTTGCAGGGGGCGAGGCGCAAGAAGAACCAAAGAGCAAGTAGTGATGCATGTTTTTTAAAAAATCATCTTATTTATTCTCATTTTTACTCAAAAATACATCCATTTTGGCTTAAAATGTTTATTCAAACTTTACTGATAACATTATTTTGTAGAAAATTCGACTAAATGTTCATTGTCTATACTATTAAAATCTGTGCGCGTCTGTCTGTGTGTGTGTGTGTGTGTGTGTAACATCATCTCCTCCTAAACGGCTGGGAGTTGAGTTTCGAACGAGGTATCCACGAATTCGGAAAATTTCGAGAAAGAACCTCCGCTAATTTAAATTTCGAAATTCGAATTAGTTTAGGAGATATTGATAAAAAAACCCATCAAAAACGCTAATTTTTGCTCTCCGCAATTCCGTGATTGTAACCCCTGTAGTCAAAAAAGTGAGAAATAAGCATCGAGGTTGCCATGTTTGGCTATTTTATTAAATTATTTAGACTCCTGCAGTAAAAATAAAAGAATAATGATTTTTTTCTGTTTAGATTATTTACTAAGTTATTTTTTAATTAAAATATTGCGTTCATGTTAAATCAGAGCTGGAATTCAATGTTTTTTATGTGTAAAAGAATGAGGGATTGAGAGATTTCCGAGACTAATATGTATATTTTTTAATTTGGCCGGGGAAAAAATGGCTCATATGGCGATTTTGAGAAAGTAGTAGGTTCTACCGATTTGTAGTTTTGGGCTTGGCGCAAATTACTGAGAGCGTAACGAAATAGTATTTTTAATAACAAGTATAAGTTTTACGGCACTATATTTCGATTTTTCATATAGAAATAATGCAGTTATTAAGGCGATTTTAAACGATCTATTGGATTTTCACGAAATTAAGTAAACTGATTTAAGTTAGAATTCCGCCAAATTTCAGAAAATTGAAATTCTCGCATTTTGTACATGGTAGTTAACGTTGATTAAAACCCGTTATAGTTAATAATAATTTAAATAACTGCTACGTATCAATAATATGCCTGCATTAAATTTTGGCGATGGAACCATATAAATGATAGATAACTATTTCCCATTTTGATTGCTGATAAATCAATGCTTCGAATGATTCCCCGAAAACAAGAAAATCTTGCAAAATGGTGTATGTTGGCATTTGGCGATCGAAGTACTGTGAAATAATTGATTCTTATTTGTTAAAGCAGCGCTACGGAAGTTTCTTTTACTAAAAGCTGTTAGAAAGGCGTAATTAATACTGTCCAATATATTTTTTGTTTTACGAATTGAAATGCATGCTGATTCCTACTTTAGTACATTTCTTAGCAAAGTTGGCGAAAAATATTCAAATGTAGTGCAGCTATGTACGTATTATTAATTCCATTCCACAATTGAGATGAGCCGATGTCACTAGCGTATGCATAGATATTTTTTTTTCCGCCAAACAAAGTATTGCGTATTGACTTTAGTGTCAAGTTTAATTTGTGGTTTGTGCTATTGGCCATCGACTGGAGGCGTTAATTTCGCCAATATGACAGTTCTAGCAAAGTAAACGTGAATAACTCATTTCATGTTCTATTTTTAACATTGCTATAATTTCCGTAGCAACGGAATCCATTGTTGCCACTTAAGTTGTTAAATTTAACAATTAAGTGAAACCACTCATTTCTACAGCTTTTAAGACTCAGAAAAGTGAAAGCGCATCAAACGTGAAATAAATAGAACTAACTATAACAGACTTGCACTTTAAAAATAATCGAAGTTTTCATGCAATTCTACATATCTTTAATTTTATTTCCTTTGCGTGTGGATGTAATTTTTACGTCATTTTTGCTGTTTTCCTGGGAGATTATCCGGAGCAGCACATAACCTGTAATGTATTTGCTCCTCCGGACATAAGCTAGAGCGTATGTCCGGCGCGTATTTGTGTAACCCCACTGTGTTAATCAGATGTTTCTGCTGTCAGATTTTTTAGACCATTTTTTACCGCGGAGATTCCGATCCTGAAGTATATTGATCACTGATAAATGAAAAAAAAAAAAAGATCAATTATATGCAAGCAAGAGTAGCCAAAAATTTTTCATGGGAATGTTACGGGAGTTAAGAATATACATTTTGTATGGCAAAAAACTCCACATGGGGGTTGTGACCCCCTATCTCCTTCTTGGCTACGCCACTGTACGCAAGCATCAGTTGTCACGTCATGAAAAACCGTCGTAGATGGCAAACTCCGAAGTTGTTCTGAGGGTTATACAAAATTAAAAATTTTGCTTTTAGTAAATTTTACTTTTGATACAGTTCGAATATTTGGTTTTAATACATTTCGGCCACCAAGGTAAGATGAAATATTACTAAATACGGCAACCGAGAATTTTCTTAACTATTGAATTTGACCCTATGCAACTACAGTAGATTCCCTATATCACGGTAGATACGTTCCGTGTTATAGGAATCCGTGTTGTACGGGTCCTGCGCTATACTCCACCTGGAGTGCGGACTGCGCGGTATAATCGCGGCAAAACTTATTCGCGCTCCGTAAAAATGCAATGATGTTTGGTGTTGCCATTCAAAAGGAATGCTAATTACAGGAGCTAAGGCGTCATAATATCAGAACATATGCCTCATTTCAATGTGCTGTACGAGTCTGTTTTAACGTGTTACACGAAAACGATCGTAATGTTTTCGTCGTGTTATAAGAATTCGTGTTGTAGACCCATGTTATAAAGGGGTCAACTGTAATCTGTAAAAAATGAAATATGAAATTAGTTATTTATTTAGTGCGAATTGACAGTGAGATAAACTTCGTTTGTCACTTTTATGTAACAAGTGTGATACTGCATTAAGAGTTCAATAAGGGTAATAAGCTTTTTCTCAGAAGTTACATCACGAACGTTTTCATTTACAAAAGCGACATGATTTTCACCGGAGCAGGGTACATTTTTGGCTTTTAAACGTAAATGATGCATGCATTGTTTCATGTAGGTTTTTTAATTTAGGTAAAATTTAATAAAGTCGTGTGTAACATAACTGCGCTAATGCATTGTCCACGCATTGAAAAATGCAAGATAAAATTGTTGTCAACATCATGTAATGTTATTTATGTGGTATATACTATGTATACTAAACCTCAATGTGGTATATACTAAACCTCACAAAACGAATTATTTGATGTAGAAATCGGGCATTTTTCGAAAGAGAAAAGTTTTGTCTGCATACCACAAAGTTCTTTCTTTTTTGATCGCCAGTCACATTGACGTAGTTTTTGTGTCATGTTGCAATCGTCTAAAATTTGCACTCATGACGTCAACTTTTAGTCACGATTCAAGTATTTTTTCACGTTTTGAGATTCGTCATTACTGGGTTTAATTCGAATTATATATGTGTTAGGAAAATATGCGTTTCCCACCGTGCGGAGAACGGGCAAGCAGCTAGTTAAAGATTAAAGACTGAATGTATGCTGAAAAATGTGAGGGGGAGGCGCGGCACCGAAAGTTAGCCTTTGATGGGGGGGGGCGGCGTTAAAAGGTTGAGAACCGCTGCGCTAGCGTATGCGGTACCAAAATTGACGATATTTCCACAACGCGAATGGCGAGAGCTAGATGTAAACATTAGTGCAATAACCATAACGCATGTGCAAAAATCCAAATTAACCGTTCAATGACGACAAATGGAACAAGCACATGTCACGCAGTAGATAGATTACAAAATAAAAATAATGGATACAAAAAATGCAAGACCTTTCGACTTTTCCACGGCTTTAAAATATCGAATTTACAATACTTGGCGCATTAATCGCCCATCTAAAAAATGTCACGATGCATTGGGCTAAAGCACATATTTTAGCCATATGCTGTTTCAACATCGGCTTTTATGATGACACCCAAAATGTGTATCAACCCTAACCTAAATAAATTGAATGACCAATACGTTTATAACAAAGAAACATGATTTTCATTGAAATGAGTCCAGATATTTAGTCAACTGTATTCTAAGTATAAAGAATAGTAAGGTATGGGGCGGCTAGTAACTATGAATTGCAGGGGTCGCGCTGTCGATCGCCAACGTCGCAAATTGCGATAATAAAATTATTTTGGTGAAAGAAAATACGATTTGGCGAAAATATTGGCAATTGCATTTCTTAAAGATGACCGTCAAAATCTAATTTGGTGAATGGATTGGCGAAACTTTTAAAAAAGCCAGCGCGACCCCTGGAATTGGATATAGAATTGAATTTGTATTTAATAGCACCATCCTCAGATGCCACCGCTAGATAGGTACAAATAAAAACAAATAAAAAAGAGAGAAATAATAGTAATATTATATATAATACATATATCGCTCATAACTTTCAATTTAAAAATTATTCATTTACAGTGCTACCTATATGCCATCGAAAAATAATTTGAAAATTCTATCATATAGTGTATCGTAAAGTATCGTATAAATGCTATAAGCACAAAGTGAAATTATATAATTAGGGAATAATATGTTCCACTGGGGCACGCTTTCCAACTCGCTTTAGTTTTGATATAAATCGTAGATGAAGCCAAGGCTAAAAATAAATTGAAAATTTGCCCCTATGCATTACGCATATGTTTACGATTACACAGTTTACGAAACATGTTTGAAATGTTTGACACATTCACTACCTTCAAAATAAACGAGTAGCGTTACTGACGTTTATACAATAAGCAAATGAATAGTTTTTAATCTAACAACTTTGACAAACTTTCACAGATGTTTTAAATTTTTTCCTCGTAAAAAATATCGAAAAAGCCGTTAATTTAATGTTAAAATCCTAATTTAATATTTTATGTAAGACAATGCAAACACACACACACACACACATACACACATCTTGAGAAGAGCAAAGCTGCTTTTATTTATAGTCCTCAAAAAATTGAAATACATATTTACAGATCCACAAAAGAAACTAAGAAAGTGAGGTTAGTCCATATTTGTTCAAAAAATATAGACATTCATATTAGGTTTACCTTGAAAATTTCATATTTCGGTCTATATTCTAGAATCAGCTCTTATAAACCAAAATTTCTTAAGATCTACTAAAGCTCTGTTCCAATATGGTCATTTTGTGAATGGTATAGACACGCTCAAAAAAGACCACAGAAAAGTAAATTGTTTAAGATATTTATTTCCACACAAAGTTATCTGCAAAAACCTAATCCCCTTTAAAAATATCGATTTCTCACGAATATTCCTAGGAACGAGTGAAATTTATTTTCACCACAATTGTATAAATATTACCGCAAATTAGTTCGGATTAAAACAATGAGAAGTGTTTATTGCCCAGATTACAAAGGTAACAACGCGTAACAACCTATCATTACAAATCTATCATGTACCGCTGCATCTAGTTCTCTTTTGAAAACAATCCCTTGAAGCAACAATACACACCTCATTTTAACCACTGACCGATCTATTATCTCTGTGTTTCAAAGCATCTGCAAGTCAAAAACCATCTCGCCACGATAACTTCATTAACACCCTCCGAAATTCACGATGGCTTAATTTTTCCGCACTTACGTGACTTTTCGCCACCACCCCCTCCTAAAACATCCAGGTGTTGCCAGCGCGCCCCGTCTATTCAGGGGGCTGCAGCGTCCCTTTTGCTTGTTCTCGCCTAAAAAGTCTGTTTTGGATTCTTGATAAAGACATCACAACCCCCTCTGGGTTCAGGGAGATAATTCGATCGTGATGTTAATTTGTGGAATAGACTATTTATCATTGGCGGGGTGGTTTCCTTCATAATGCAGAGGTTTTTGCCATAACCTAAGTGCGGAAAGGCAGATAGCTGGGAGCAGGAAAGAAAAAAGCACATGTTTTATGTATTTATCTGTAAATGAATGGATGCATTTAGGATAATTTACGATGCCAATTTGAGTGATGCTGTGGTTCTTTTTTTTCTACTATTTATTAAGGTTGTTAGAAAACAGAAAATTATATACTCCGTAATTGCGTTTGTTGCCGACAGTGAAAATGTTAATAAATTTCTTGATAATTCATTAAGAAGTATTCGTCTTTGTGATTCAGTGGATTTTTGCTTGTAATTCTTCCTTAATTCTAATTTCTATAAATATGTATGTATAATCATTCTTAATACCTGTGCCTTACGGTTTTACACGTGTTAAATTTGAGTATAATACCTGGTTTATAAACATGAGGAGTACATAGGAAAAAACACTCAAAATACTGGTGTTAAACGATAAAGTAAATAAAAAACACACATAAGATGGTACAGGTAAGTTGATACGTACGTTTCGGCCAAAAAATTGTTTTGGCCTTCCTCTGTCAAAGCCCTTCGACATAGGGAGCAGAAGGAACTGAAAAAAGAGTTTTTTCAGTTCCTTCTGCTGTTCTTTTTTCAGTTCCTTCTGCTCCGTATGTCGAAGGGCTTTGACTGAGGAAGGCCAAAACAATTTTTTGGCCGAAACGTACGTATCATCTTACCTGTATCATCTTATGTGTGTTTTTTACAAAGTTTTTTATTTACTTTATGAGGAGTACATGGCCAAGTGCAATGAAAATTATTCGTTGACATTGGCGTAAACTGGCATGTAACAATGGGGGGAGGGGGGCAGCATGTACAATTGGGAAGTCAAAATGCTTTCTATTGCAGGAAATACTGTTTTGAAATAGATTATATATCTGAATTTTCTGGTCTTTTAGGTGAGGGGGCGATTGCCCCCTCTTGCACTTAGCAAGATACGCCTATGTTTGTCGCTAACTAACTTATTCTTAAAATTGATTAAAAACTTTGTAACATAACACAAATAAAAATTAAAGATGCTACAATACTATCTTTCCGGGTAGAAAAAAAAGATCCAATCTTCCTCAAATAAAAAAGAAAAAGCTAGAATTTTAAACTTCTTGAGATGAAAACTCTTTTTCTGTGCTGTGTGGATGGTAGAACTGTTTTGCAACTGAGGAATGGTGAACATTTTAACCCTTTAATGCGCAGTGTTCCCGCTCTGGAAACACCAAACTCTGACGTTTTGACTGTTTCCAGTCACGAAGAATAGATTGGATTTCTATAGAAATAGTTGCGGGTGACATAGCTCGACGGGAATCCTTTACTTTTTAGCACGTCATTTGCCGTAAAAAAATGGTCACGATTATTTTTAACGGCACTGACATCAGCTGGAAAATGGAAGAATGCGAGAACAGATGGATAGATTGCCCAATGCTGAAAAAAGGGCAGTCGTTGCCATCGCTCGACTTAACTACCAGAAAGACGATCGAAACGTTCATCGCGTGCCACAGATCTAGATACCCCTTTTCTTGACAAATGAAAACAAATGATATCAAATGAAAACGGTACAGTGATCATAATTTGGCGTGTGTGTGTAAAAAACTGTGTTTAGAGATAGAGTGGGAGTTGAAAGAAGAGAAACATTATTGAAGAATGGGCTTGCCCACTTTTAAAGCGCGCCCTTCCACGTGATATAAGTTGCTGGTCAGCCAGGTGTGTTGTCCGGGGAGAGGGCCAAAATCGTATTGATGTCTTTTCCTTGATTTTCTGGACCGTCGTCAACAATCGACAGTGTTGACTATAATCGCTTTACTCTAAGCTTATTATGAGCATTGCACTACCCTTGCATGTGCTGCAATGAAAGTCATGCTTTCTGGCCTTTTGTCTTCTTGTGTGGCTTTGCTTCACGACAAGGCGTGGCCCCATACGGCCACTCGCAAACTCAGCATGCTGGTGCAGTTTTGGTGTAGTGTGTTGGAATACCCACCGTACAGCTCTGACCTTTGACCCTGTGATTTTCACATCACATGGTGAATTCTCACATCACAGTGATTTTCACATCTTTGGTCCTCTAAAAAAGACGTGGAAGGGTCGACGTTTTCACTTTGACAGTGGAGTCATGGACAATGTAATGTTTAAAACTGGTTTCAATTTCAGACAAACTCTTTCTGAGAAAGAGGTATTCGCCGCTATGTACGACAGTGGGACGAGTGCTTCTGTAATTTTGATGATTACATTTGAAAATAAATAATACCTTTTAATTTTGTGACTGCTGACCCTTTTTCATTTGATCCACCCTTATAGATTTCGCTGTTAATTGGTTTATTTATTTTTTAATTCTTATCTGTTATGTGTACATTATTTAGATTATAGTTAATTTTGTTAACTTTCCGTTTACTTTAGTTCTTTTTTTTAAATTTTAGTATTTAAAAGAAAGGCTTTCAAATTTGAAAAGATTCAAATTTATTTTATTTAAAACTATAAAAAATTAGATAATTAAGAAATTTAATTAAATATCAAAACCTAAAACATTTTATACTTTAAATGTGCTCTAAAGAGCTATACATTAAAAGCGTATGATCATCCATGCATTGTCCCTATTTTTCTTCCTTATCCCATTAAGTTCGAAAGTGTATCATTAGTCATGAAAGTGCCGTATTTTTCTTCATTTTTTCCTTAAAACACATCTTTTGAATCGAAATCTATCTTAAAATCGCCTACTTAAACTTAAAATCTTCGCCAAGCATATTCTAACTATACTATTCCTGTGATAAACTGCCGCGTTTGCCAGTTTCTAGTCAATTGTGGAAGATCTCTCTCTTTTTTTTTTTTTTTTTTTCATCAACCTTGGAGATCAATTATCAAAAATTGCAAAATTGTTACGACTTTCAACATTTTATTCTCCAACCCCCCTTCGCGTTATCTGGGAAACATATTTGAAAAATGCCTCAGCGCGACAAATTGTGCCACCCCTAAAAAAACTGCTCGATGTTAATATCACTGTAGTGCTAAAAGGGCTAATGTAGGTATAAAGCTATGCATAAATACTGTAGAAATCGTTCTGTGATCTATCTATATAAATAAAACAGACTGTATAATGTTAGTTAGTTTGCCTGTGTCTCGCGTAGCTCGTAGACGGGTGATCCTAGACCTACCAAAGTTTGTATGGAAATTCTCCAGGACGGGTCCCGACATACCTCGAAGCGATTTTTTCGAAATTTCAATTATTTTAGGAGATATCGATAAAAACGTGTCGCAAGAGGCTCATTTTTTCTCTTTGCCATTTCGGAGTTGTAACCCCACAGTCGAAAAAGTGAGAATTTAACTATATCTAGGTTGCCATATTTGGCAAGTTTATTAAATGATTCAGACTCTTGAAGTAAAAAAAAAAGAATAACGAGTTTTTTAGATTATTTGTAAGGTTGTTTTTTAATTAAAATATCGTGTGCATGTGAAATCAGAGCAGGAATGAAATGTTTTATACTCAAAAGAAAAATAGGATTGAGAAATTTTCCGAGACTAAAATGTGCCACTTTATAATTTGGTGAAAAATAAAATGGTTGATATGCGATTATGTGAAGATGTGATTCTAGCGCTTGGCGCAATTTATCGTCTGCTACACATCCAGAAAAAGGATATTAGAAATATCAATTTTAATTGTGTTTAATTTCACTCATGAATAATGATATACTTTCCAACTTAATGGAATAAGGAAAGAAAATAGGGAAGACCCATGGATTATAATAAGCTTTTAATATATAGCACTTAAGTGCGTATTTAAAATCTGAAAGTGTTTCAGATTTTCGTACGTTTTTTCCTTTCCACTTTCCGAAGGGGCGTCATTTCGAACTCAAAAACTACGTAGAGCATAAAAGAGGGCGCCGTTTTTACATTAGCAGGAGGCACCACTTACCCTAGGGCCACTCCTGTTTGCAACCACCTTAATATTAAATTCCATTTAGAATCTGGGAGATTTCAGTGCCAAGGAAGCCGGTGTGGAACAGGATTCTCTCCGAACAAGATTTATTAAGATGGCGAAGCAACTGGTCGCCGGAGGCGGCTAGTATTAAATAAACAAACCACACCACTGAACCATCTTTGTTGCGTTTATATTTTCCCTTCGTCCGAAAAAAAAAAGGTCTAAAATTATGGCTTTACATTAATTTTTAGATAGATTTCCAACAGTGACCATAGGGAAACCTAATTAGTCGTGTCAAAAATTTTATAGTCCTTTCCACAAACTCATTACATTTGACAGTTTATCAGTTTCTGAAATATGATTATCATGAAAAATTCTGAATATCCATGAAAAAACATGAAATGTCAGAGCAATTAATTATTTTAATAAAAAAACAGTTACGAAATGTGACATTTTAATTCATTAAGCATAAAGAAATTTGTGAGAGATTTTTACGCAACGGAAAATTTTTTTAGTTATATAAACTAACTACACAGCATTTCGTGACATTTACAAGGGATTACAACAATCAATGATAATATTTATACCACAGTCTAAAAAATTTAATCATGAAAAGACCCAAAACCAATAAATTAATACGTATTAACTAGCAGCTGAAGTATAAAATTTCGACGGCATCTTTGTGTACACTTTGAATAGGTTATGTATGAAACTCACTTTCCCGCTCAGTAACTACATTTGCGGAAAAGTGACATTCACAGGCAAAAATTGGTTATTCGCTATCAAGGGAATTAAGAACATGCCCGGAATTTATGAAATAGCGAAAATTTTCCATAGATGAGATTTACATGAGTTACAAGCAAAAATATTCAATGAATTAATCGATTTTAGTAATATTTTATTTCCAAGGAATAACAGGAGTGAATTAAAGAGAATGAGAGAGTTTGATAGGCCGGTTATTTGTTTAGGGTTGAAGCAGTTATTTTCTCAAAAGCAAGCAAAAGTGCTGTAGACATTGTAAAACAATCACAGTTCCACATATTAAAATAATGTCACGTCTTTTTATTTATTTATTTACTTATTAATGCAATAAAATTTATATTGTGATTAAAGAAAATGCGCATCACTAAACAGCAATCTCAATAAAAAGTAATTTAATATTTGTAGTATGGGCATTCACGATAATTTTATTTTAATATATATTAACAGAAATGTATTATCCCTAATTTAAAGGAAATACAGTAAAACACCGCTTATTTAAACGTCTTTCAAGAGACCAATCTAAAACGACGTATAAATGAAACATTAATAAACAACTTTTATTATTACATGTTTAACACTTCTTTTAAACATTTATGAAGACATAACGGTTGTTGAGATTTTAAAAAGTCAGTCAGTTCCTAATGATTTTTAAGCTGACAACAATAAGTGACTTTTAAAATAAAGCATTTACCATGAAAGTGAAAAAAATATATTTATTGTACTATATCTTGAAATAGTGCACATCTTTAGTAGTAATGTAATGTACATTGCATATCTGTTAAACGTGACTCATGTTTATGCAGAGATTGAATTTCAAAAACTATTTCGTGTCTACTAGTTGTCTAATATGCTAATTGTCTTTAAATATTAATTAAAGCATTATGGATTGAATTAAGTTCATGAAATGTTTTTAACTCTTGTTTTGACAAACAAAATAAGTTCTAAGCTCTTATAAAATAACAAAATATAAATTCAATTTTATTTTAAGAATATAAATTAACAAAATATAAATTCAATTTTATTTTAAGAATATAAATTAACAAAATACAAATTCAATTTTATTTTATGAATGTAAATTAACAAAATAAGTTCTCAGATTATATTAAATACAATCAGTTGCGTTTAAAAGGAAGGTGGTTAAAGATACAACCCTTTCAATAACTCTCAAGTAAACAACGACGCATAATCGATATTCTGTCTCTTATAAACGAAGCATTTTCACATTAAAATATGATAAAAACAATCGTTTTATTGGACGCTACACCAAATATATTTTGGTCAACAAACTTTCACTTAAATTACAAAATTAAGTCTCACTGCTTTGATGTTTTTTTAAAATTTGAGCTACTGCGACTCAAAAGGGTTAACACAGCCGCACAGCCAGTTGCGTCAAAAAAAGGGTCTCTAGATCTGTGGCACGCGATGAACGTTTCGATCGTCCGCCATCTTGTTGGTATTTAAGTCGGGCGATGGCAACGGCTGCCCTTTTTCCAGCATTGGGAAAGGGTTGCGCCTCAAAGGGTTAATAAGAAACTAAACTTATTCTTTTGAACCACTGTCTTCAGAATTTTAAATCTGCGAGAGTTTTTCATTCATATAGTGAACTCCCGAAACTGAAATAAGTATGAAAAGTTAATATTCTTAAAGAAATTTTAAGCGAAGTGATCGTAGCTGTTGTTTTTTACTAAGGGAAAGACTACACTTTTGTTGTCTGCCATGGGCACGGCACTACTTTGCCCAGGTACGCCACTGCTGCTGAATGTCTGTTTATAATGAATTATGAATGAGTTTGTAGTTTCTTGTTAGCACTAGAGCGCTATTTCGCTCACTGCGGGACTTGTTGGCGAAATATCTTTGTGAACCGATTTTTGTCGATATATTCTTGTGGGCCGATTTGCGTCAACGCGTTTTCGTTGCATTTTTCAATAGGGCTGCCAGATAGCGCGGGATGGGGACAGAGAATGAAATGTTGAAAGTCGCCAAGGTTTGATGATTGGCCGCCAAAAAACGTCATCAAACCTTTACCCTGTCGATATCTTCTATGGTGAGAAACTATAGCAAACGCTACAGTTTATTACATAGGAGAAGAATAGTTAGAATATACCCGGCGAAGATTTTAAAATAGTTTTATTATGCGATTTTAATAAAGATTTCAATTTCAAAGAAGGATTTTATGGAACCGAGAAGACTAATTCTGTGCACTCATGGATTGTGATACACTTTCCGAACAGTATTTATAAAGGGAAAGTGCAGTTAGAATATGCCTAAGGAAGATTGTAAAAGACTTCCAGAAGGCGATTTTAATATAGATTTCGATTCCAAAGAAGCGTTTTATGGATCAAGGAAGAAAAATACGGCGCACATCATGAATAATGATACAGTTTCCAACTTAATGGAAAAAAGAAGAAAAATAGAGACGACGTATGGATTATGATATGCTTCTAATATTTAGTGCGAATTAAAAATTTGAAAGTGATTCAGTTTTTTTTTCTCTCTCGCTTGTAATCCAGTTGCTGCGTCGCAAAAGGGTTAACAAATCACAGTACTGTAAGCGGCTGTAATCTATTAATAATAAATGGCTGCTCATTAGAACGTCACACCATCGGTAGGTCGAACCCAGCCGTCCGTGTCAGTTTAAACGGCTGATACACACTCGCAGAATCGGGAATCACGCTTCCAGAGGCTCAGTGACGCATTCTGATCACAAACTGCGAGAGGAGGGTTGCGGGGAAGTTAAATCATGGGCCATACTTACAAATACACTTCGCTCGCCATAATCCAATCTCGTTTTGGCACCCCCCGGGGACCCAAATCCCCGGATTAGGGTTGTCGGAACGAGGTAGTATCAGCCCTTGACACTGATGCTCCATAGATTACGTTCTAATCAAAGAACCCACTTTCACCCCCCTAGAGATATGTATTGCCTTCCTCTTACCCCCCAGCTCTTCTGGAAGCTGGTCGGGTTTTTGAACGTAGGAGAAAAATAATCGATAATTAAGACTTATTAATATGATTTCTTTTAACGGGGGGAGGGGGGAGGGGATGGAATTCCCCCTCTTTATTTTTTTCTTCCTTTTAGAGAATACTGCTTTCATTTTAGCCAGGCTTTTTTAAAGTTAATAGGATCGTGTTAGTCAGATTGTGGTTTGTAGAATGTGGGTAACAAAGATGATGGGAGGAGGGGGATGCATAAAACGTGTATTGTTATCTTTGGCTTTTATTCCGAATTAATTTTGCGCAAATTAATTCTGCGTAGTTCCTGATCATATTTTTAGTGCTTTAAAGTTAGTGACCAAGTTCAATATATATTTCGCTCCAATTCCGATCTCGCAAGCCAGTGGTTGAATTTTCTGTAATCGTTTTTCACAGGCAAGTAAAATGTAGCGTAATTTCAGAGTTTAAACGTTCTTACCTTGATTTATTTCGGGTGGTACAAAGGATCAATCTTTCTTGGTCAGAAAAATCACCAACTCACACAAAGGTAGAGAAGCGAACAACTGAAATAGATAGAAGAGAGAGGGAGCAGAATATTGCCAAGCGAATGAAAAAGAAAATGTAAGGGAAATAAGTTGAAAGGAAAAGGTAGAAATGAAATTGCTATTTTCTTCCCTTTAAATGGCAACTTTGTGATTCTTCTTTCTTGTATCCAACTCATTTCTACGTTTTCTGCGTTTTCGTGGATTGGTGATTTTTCTGACGAAGAAAGATTTATTTTTTGCATCACCAAAAGCGTCTATACGTTCCTTATTGGTGTGTTATACTAATAATTTATTTTTAATTTGCACTTTACACAAGAGGTGTACGCTGGACGAAAAATAGACCTGTCTCGTCTCGCAAAGCCACTGCAAATTTCTATCTTTTCTCGTCGTGCATCCATTCCTATTCAACATTAGTATTATCTTTGTAATGTTTTGATTAAAGCATGCTGTAGTTGAAGACTTTGATGCAAAAAGGAAGTAGTTCCAACTATTCAAGCTTGTCAAGTCCAAGTGTAAAAAAAGGCGGAGGATTCAACACAAGCTAACGAGACAGGCAGATTCATGTCTTGCATAGTAACATAAGAAGTAACGATTGGAGCAACGGTTGAACCGCTTGGTGGAATATCGATTAAAGAGATATCTCGCTTTTTGTGATACATTTTCAATGTGCCAAACCGTGATGATTAGTCATTGTGATTCCGGATAATGGAATATCCTGCTCATTAGAATAAATTTTCGTGGCGAACTGTCTGTTCCGGTAGGCGGTTTCGACTGTACATCCTTACAGTGACGGATCCAGAATTTTTGGGGGGATTGGCTGAATTTTGAATAAGCTTATTCACCCAAATAAAATGTACAATAAAGTAAAATTGTAGTCAAACCAAAAGTAAATTTTTGGGGGGACGGGCTAAGTTACATAAAAAGATAATTTAACTTATTTAAAGTGCATAATAAGACAAAACAGTACCCTTTAACAATCTCTTTTGGGTTGGCCGAAGCCCCCCAAGACCCTCCCCTGGATCCGCTACCGCATCCTTTTGATGCGAAACGAATGAGTATTTTTTTTCTTCTTTCCCCGATTGCAAGATAGTACCTGTAATTTTAAATGCCCGTAGAATGTCTCGAATTCTCGTAACCTTCTTTTTACAGCAAACCCTTCAACTATAGAGAGCACAGCTAATAGTTTATTTCTCTTTAAATTTTGTAAAGGCGTTATACAGAATAAATACATCCCTCCACACTCTCTCTCCTAGTTTATTCAACTAGACATTCAACAGCAAACACACGGGAAAAGAAAAGAGCCCACGAATCTCTTATGATATCTGTATAAGCAGCAAGACGAACAACGACTCAATCGGGGCCGTTGCTCAAAATCCAAACAAGAAGCACACACCCCTAATTTATCACGCGACAGCTCCTCCAGGCTCCAACAGGTGTTAGTAGCCTTAACTTCGGACAACGGCAGACAACCCAAGTTTTCAAAAGTTGTCATGCCTCTGCCTACTTACTCCTTTTTGGAGAGTGATAATTACAGGCTTGGAACAGTTTTGGAAAGCTGTATGCATGGCTCTGTTGCGCATACTTTACCAGAAAACCAACAAGAAACTGACACCACACAGGCATTCGGCGTCTTGTTTAGTTTCTTTTCATCGTTTGTGACGTGAGGTCTTGATTAAAATCTCTTACTTGGGCAGCTGCTGTTCACGAAAAAATAAAGGGGGGGGGGCTGGGGAGAACCAAATTATAGGTCCACAAGATAGCTATAGATGTAGTGTCGTGTGCTGCCCATTGAAAGCGATGATATGCTTTCGCATCCGAGGTTATGAGAAGAATTATCATTGAATTATAAAGTTCTCCTGCAAGAAGTTGCGTGCTTCAAAGGACATGCCTTTGAATCTATTCGAAATATTACTTGTATCAGTGGCAAATTCTTCAGAAAAGTTTCAAGAATAAGGGGCGACAAGCACGCCGAAAAGTTTTATCTGAGATGGATCATTCTATGAATGTTTTTAAAATCTTCAGTCGCGGATATTTCTCATCGCTGAAAATATGAAGTGTTGAAGAATTCAGTTTTGTGACAATTGTAGACTCGCAGAATGAGCCTTTGCAATAATGAGAACGGACACGCTAAAACTGGATTCAGTGGTTTTATTTTTAGTTTTCCGAGGAGAGAGCCCAGGCAGCACAGCAAATTTGCATCAAACTTGCACTAAGATTGATTTATCAAGTCAATAAACTTGAATTAAGCTTGAAAATTTCAAGCGTGTAAGCTAGCTGAATGCAAGCTTGAATCAAGTGTTCAAGTTTACACTTGCCCAACATGCATTAAGCTTAACATAGAGAGCTTAATTCAAACTTAAAAAATTTTCCTGAATACATGGGGCGCCGGTCGGCGAACTTGCCCCATATATTTTATTTTTCAAAGCATTTTCCACTTTACGCTGAAACCTCAAGTTATTTTAATCAGTTTCCATCTAGAGTCCGCGACTGGGATCGATCTCGGGACCTAAGGTGTGGGAAGCCAGCGTCCCAACCACCATGCCAATCTCACTCGAGGTAACATGACTAAAGTTTGAAGTGACTGTTATTGTTGTCACGCCGTTTTTTGGCGAGATTGATCCGTATTGGCCGATGGCGATCAACTTCTTTTATTTTTCCATGGGATGAATCAAAATTAAAATAATGTTATGTGTGATTTATAGGCTCTACTAATAGGGAAATAAGCATAATATAAACTTAAAAGCAGCACACGTTTTAAAACTTTCAATATCGCAACACTCATGTTGGACAATATTAGCCAAAACCGACTGATTTTGAAATCAATTTTGTAGTATATTTGTATTTTATTTTGAAGAATTTCAATATTTGGAAATATAGAATCTTTTTTTTTTTAATTCTATGATCAAGTACATTTATGACTGATGGTAAATTATTTGTTATGTGGATGTGGCTTTCCAAATCAAGCAGTAATCAAGTTGTATTCAAGCTTGACAGTTCAAATGACTTAAATTCGGCGGGGAAATATTTGCTGACTCTTTTTTTTTTTTTTTTTTGTAATCTCCAAGCTTGCTGCAAGCTTAAAATTAATTGAACTGTCAAGCTTGTATTAATACGTCAAATTCAAAGAAATGTCAAGCTTGATTTAAGTTTATGTGCTGTCTGGGAGCTACCAACCAGGACGGTTTACGGAATGAGAAAATGACCACATCCACTGTATAATTTACTCCAAGCCAAAGAAACCACAGGCTAGGCTGCCCTGGCTGGTTCTCTCATAAAACTCTTCCTTATTTTCAAAATTTTAAACAGTGCAGATTGTCAAGGCAACAAATAAAACCAGAATTTGTCGTCCTGAAGAACTAACAGAATTACAAACTAATCTTTCCACAAAGTGTTTTTGAAGATATTGCATTGATGCTTGCCAAGAATGCTACGCAGGGCGCATCATTTACTAAACCCGAAGTAGAGTATATTAAAATGATTACCTGTGCCAGATATCCACGTGGTCTCAACGGCGGATTGAACTACCTCACAATTCGACAGATTATTAAGTTCAAGTTTTCTAGAAGGGAAGGGAAATCGGCCTCACCATTCGGATTAGACTTGTATAGATATATTACACATATCGTAAACGAAAGTTAATTAAAAACAAAAATGCATGGGGACTCATCGTATCATAAGAATACTGATGATTGCTTCAGTTACCAAATATTGATTAATTAGAAAAGCTTCTTAACAACTTACAAAATGAGAAAAAAGGTAGCGGGCTTTAATTCTTTAACTATTAGAGATAAGTGGGCAACGTAAATTGAAAAACAAATGTTCCAAATAGGGTAGGAAAAAAGGTTAACATTACTCGTTTATTTTCAAAAAGTTACATTTTAAAAATTTTTGTACGACCCCCGTACAAGAAAAACAACCAATTAATAAAATGTGCCCCATACACTAATGAGGTGATGTACTAAATATAAGAATTGTGTTTTAAAAAGTACCAGAGATATGAATATAACGCTGACTTAAATAACTTTTCGATGGCTCTCGAAGGGAAAAAATGAAGTCGAATGATCGCATTTCGAGGGTATTGTGTCTCTGAGACGTTTTATGTTGAAAAGCTGAAATTTTGAACATCCCCGCATTAATGTATGGGACATACATTTTACTGATTGGAATTTTTTTGTACGGGGGTGGTTCGTACTGGATCGTATACAAATTTAAAAAGTGTAGCCTTTTTGTAAATGAACGAGAGCAATTTTTTCTTAATGGAGTCTTATTTCTGACCTTTTTTTTTTTTTTCAATTGAATTGCCCACTTATCTTTAATAGATAAAGAATTAAAGCCCGTCATCACTTTTTGGGGACATCCTGTATAAATACATTCACTTGTGAAAATTTGCAAACTGCTTAAAGAAGAAAAATTTCCCAAGATGATTGAGTAAACATAACGTCAGTATATTTTCCTGTGTAGTATAAGTTTAGTATTAAGAAGCGTTGGCATGGTTTAAGCCAAATGGTTTTTTCTCGAAAAAAAAAAATTGATTTTTTTAAAAGAATAATTTAAAGTTCCGAATACTACAGATAGAATAAGTTCTGATATCTTTTTAAATTATCCTTATAACTATCAACAGTAAGTTTTTATATCAATCTAATAGGTACCTTATTGTTTTATCATTATTAAAAATTATTAATTAAACTTAAATTATAGGCTGCATTTTTAATTTGTTTCTAAAATAGAGTTTTTGTGTTTTAACAACTGATTTTTAAACCTTAAAAATATCATTTTGAACAACTTATCGCCATTATTACTAGTGAATCTAAGTGCAAGATTCCATGTAAAATGTTGTAAACAATTACTATTGTATTATATTTTATACTAAGTATAAAACATAGTATCTCTAAATAAAATATTAAAATTGAATGATTTCAATGTCCACATAAGTATAGCAACAATTGTTTATTTACTTAGTTTTAATTACTTTCAGAAGGAAAATTAATTATTATTTGAACATTTTACAAATGATTTTATTTATAAGTACGTAAATATAATTAATTTATTACTGTTTGATGCATAGTTTAGTATTTAAATACGATAACTTCATTATTGAAACTTTAAAAGCATTTTCACTAATTTCTAGAAATATCGTCGTTGTCCAACCAATATCTGTCTGCTATGCGCAAAAAGTAGAGCGTTGAGATATTGAAT